>JANJYJ010000976.1:0-239523 GCA_033220585.1 Dipteronia sinensis
GCAACTATGCTCTTACACTCAGACCCTTCTTGGGGGTGGTAGCACAACCGAGGCATCTGGAAGGCTATTTAGCTATTTCCCAGTCTCGAGATCTGGATGGCAACTATGCTCTTACACTCAGACCCTTTTTGGGGGTGGTAGCCCGACCAAGGAATAAAGAGGGTTGTTTAGCTATTTCCTGGTCTCGAGATCTGGATGGCAACTATGCTCTTACACTCAGACCCTTCTTGGGGTTGGTAGCCCGACCAAGGCATCATGAGGTTTGTTTATCTATTTCCAGGTCTCGAGATCTGGATGGCAACTATGCTCTTACACTCAGACCCTTCTTGGAGGTGGTAGTCTGACCAAGGCATCAGGAGGGTTGTTTAGCTATTTCTTGATCTCGAGATCTGGATGGCAATCATGCTCTTACACTCAGACTCTTCTTGGGGTTAGTAGCCCGAAAAAGGCATCAGGAGGGCTGTTTAGCTATTTCCTGGTCTCGAGATCAGGAAAGGCAACTATGCTCTTACACTCAGACCCTTCTTGGGGGTGGTAGCCCGACCAAGGCATCAGGAGGGTTGATTAGCTATTTCCTGGTCTCGAGATCTAGATGGCAACTATGCTCTTACACTTAGACCTTTCCTGGGGGTGGTAGCACAACCAAGGCATCTGGAGGGCTGTTAAGCTATTTCCTGGTCTCGAGATCTAGATGGCAACTATGCTCTTACACTCAGACCCCTTTTGGGGGTGCTAGCCCGACCAAGGCATCAGGAGGGTTGTTAAGCTATTTCCTGGTCTCGAGATCTGGATGGCAATCATGCTCTTACACTTAGACCCTTCTTGGGGTTGGTAGCCCGAAAAAGGCATCAGGAGGGCTGTTTAGCTATTTCATGGTCTCGAGATCTGGATGGCAACTATGCTCTTACAATCAGACCCTTATTCGGGGTGGTAGCCCGACTAAGGCATCAGGAGGGTTGTTTAGCTATTTCCTGGTCTCGAGATCTAGATGGCAACTACGCTCTTACACTCAGACCCTTCTTGGGGGTGGTAGCATAACCGAGGCATCTGGAAGGCTATTTAGCTATTTCCTGTTCTCGAGATCTGGATGGCAACTATGCTCTTACACTCAGACCCTTTTTAGGGGTGGTAGCCCGACCAAGGCATCAAGAGGGTTGTTTAGCTATTTCTTGATCTCGAGATCTAGATGGCAATCATGCTCTTACACTCAGACCCTTCTTGGGGTTGGTAGCTCGAAAAAGGCATCAGGAGGGCTGTTTAGCTATTTCCTGGTCTCGAGATCTGGATGGCAACTATGCTCTTACACTCAGACCCTTCTTGGGGTTGGTAGCCCGACCAAGGCATCATGAGGGTTGTTTAGCTATTTCCAGGTCTCGAGATCTGGATGGCAACTATGCTCTTACACTCAGACCCTTCTTGGGGGTGGTAGCCTGACCAAGGAATCAGGAGGGTTGTTTAGCTATTTCTGGATCTCGAGATCTGAATGGCAATCATTCTCTTACACTTTCTTGGGGTTGGTAGCCCGAAAAAGGCATCAGGAGGGCTGTTTAGCTATTTCCTGGTCTCGAGATCAGGATGGCAACTATGCTCTTACACTCAGACCCTTCTTGGGGGTGGTAGCCCGACCAAGGCATCAGGAGGGCTGTTTAGCTACATCCTGGTCTCGAGATCTAGATGGCAACTATGCTCTTACACTCAGAACCTTCTTGGGGGTGGTAGCCCGACCAAGTTATCAGGAGGGCTGTTTAGCTATTTCCAGATCTCGAGATCAGGATGGCTATGGTCTTACACTTAGACCTTTCTTGGGGGTGGTAGCCCCAAAAAAGGCATCAGGAGGGCTGTTTAGCTATTTCCTGGTCTCGAGATCTGGATGGCAACTATGCTCTTACACTCAGACCCTTATTGGGGGTGGTAGCTCTACCAAGGCATCAGGAGGGTTGTTTAGCTATTTCCTGGTCTCGAGATCTAGATGGCAACTATGCTCTTACACTCAGACGCTTCTGGGGGGTGGTAGCACAACCAAGGCATCTGGAGGGCTGTTAAGCTATTTCATGGTCTCGAGATCTGGATGGCTACTATGCTCTTACACTCAGACCCTTTTTGGGGGTGGTAGCCCGACCAAGGCATCAGAAGGGTTGTTTAGCTATTTCCTGGTCTCGAGATCTAGATGGCAACTATGCTTTTACACTCAGACCTTTCTTGGGGGTGGTAGCACTACCAAGGCATCTGGATGGCTGTTTAGCTATTTCCTAGTCTCGAGATCTGGATGGCAACTATGCTCTTACACTCAGAACTTTCTTGGTGGTGGTAGCCGGCCAAGGTATCAGGAGGGCTGTTTAGCTATTTCCAGGTCTCGAGATCAGGATGGCAACTATGCTCTTACACTCAGACCCTTCTTGGGAATGGTAGCCCGACCAAGGCATTAGGAGGGCTGTTAAGCTATTTCCTGGTCTCGAGATCTGGATGGCAACTATGCTCTTACACTCAGACCCTTTTTGGAGGTGGTAGGCCGACCAAGGCATCAGGAGGGTTGTTTAGCTATTTCCTGGTCTCGAGATCTAGATGGCAACTATGCACTTACACTTAGACCTTTCTTGGGGGTGGTAGCACAACCAAGGCATCTGAAGGGCTGTTAAGCTATTTCCTGGTCTCGAGATCTGGATGGCAACTATGCTCTTACACTCAGACCCTTTTCGGGGGTGCTAGCCCGACCAAGGCATCAGGAAGGTTGTTAAGCTATTTCCTGGTCTCGAGATCTTGATGGCAACTATGCTCTTACACTTAGACCTTTCTTGGGGGTGTTAGCACAACCAAGGCATCTGGAAAGCTGTTTAGCTATTTCCTGGTCTCGAGATCTGGATGGCAACTATGCTCTTACACTCAGACCCTTCTTGGGCAGTGGTAGCCCGACCAAGGCATTAGGAGGGTTGTTAAGGTATTTACTGGTCTCGAGATCTGGATGGCAACTATGCTCTTACACTCAGACCCTTGTTGGGGGTGGTAGCCTGACCAAGGCATTAGGAGGGTTGTTTAGCTATTTCTTGATCTCAAGATCTGGATGGCAATCATGCTCTTACACTTAGACCCTTCTTGGGGTTGGTAGCCCGAAAAAGGCATCAGGAGGGCTGTTTAGCTATTTCATGGTCTCGAGATCTGGATGGCAACTATGCTCTTACAATCAGACCCTTATAGGGGGTGGTAGCCCGACTAAGGCATCAGGAAGGTTGTTTAGCTATTTCCTGGTCTCGAGATCTAGATGGCAACTATGCTCTTACACTCAGACCCTTCTTGAAGGTGGTAGCACAACCGAGGCATCTGGAAGGCTATTTAGCTATTTCCTGGTCTCGAGATCTGAAGGGCAACTATGTTCTTACACTCAGACCCTTTTTGGGGGTGGTAGCCCGACCAAGGTATCAGAAGGGTTGTTTAGCTATTTCTTGATCTAGAGATCTGGATGGCAATCATGCTCTTACACTCAGACCCTTCTTGAGGTTGGTAGCTCGAAAAAGGCACCAGGAGGGCTGTTTAGCTATTTCCCGGTCTCGAGATCTGGATGGCAACTATGCTCTTACACTCAGACCCTTATTGGGGGTGGTATCTCTACCAAGGCATCAGGAGGGTTGTTTAGCTATTACCTGGTCTCGAGATCTAGATGGCAACTATGCTCTTACACTCAGACGCTTCTTGGGGGTGGTAGCATAACCGAGGCATCTGGAAGGCTATTTAGCTATTTCCTGGTCTCGAGATCTGGATGGCAACTATGCTCTTACAATCAGACCCTTATTGGGGGTTGTAGCTCTACCAAGGCATCATGAGGGTTGTTTAGCTATTACCTGGTCTCGAGATCTAGATGGCAACTATGCTCTTACACTCAGACGCTTCTTGGGGTTGGTAGCCGGAAAAAGGCATCAGGAGGGCTGTTTAGCTATTTCCTGGTCTCGAGATCTGGATGGCAACTATGCTCTTACACTGAGACCCTTATTGGGGGTGGTAGCCCGACCAAGGCATCAGGAGGGATGTTTAGCTATTTCTTGATCTCGAGATCTGGATGGCAATCATGCTCTTACACTCAGTCCCTTCTTGGGGTTGGTAGCCCGAAAAAGGCATCAGGAGGGCTGTTTAGCTATTTCCAGGTCTCGAGATCTGGATGGCAACTATGCTCTTACACTCACACCCTTATTGGGGGTGGTAGCCCGACCAAGGCATTAGGAGGGCTGTTAAGCTATTTCCTGGTCTCGAGATCTGGATGGCAACTATACCCTTACACTCAGACCATTATTGGGGGTGGTAGCCCGACCAAGGCATCAGGAGGCTGGTTTAGCTATTTCCTGGTCTCGAGATCTAGATGGCAACTATGCTCTTACACTTAGACCTTTCTTGGGGGTGGTAGCACAACCAAGGCATCTGGAAGGCTGTTTAGCTATTTCCAGGTCTCGAGATCTGGATGGCAACTATGCTCTTACACTCACACCCTTATTGGGGGTGGTAGCCCGACTAAGGCATTATGAGGGCTGTTAAGCTATTTCCTGGTCTCGAGATCTGGATGGCAACTATACTCTTACACTCAGACCATTATTGGGGGTGGTAGCCCGACCAAGGCATCAGGAGGCTGGTTTAGCTATTTCCTGGTCTCGAGATCTAGATGGCAACTATGCTCTTACACTTAGACCTTTCTTGGGGGTGGTAGCACAACCAAGGCATCTGGAAGGCTGTTTAGCTATTTCCAGGTCTCGAGATCTGGATGGCAACTATGCTCTTACACTCAGACCCTTATTGGGGGTGGTAGCCCGACCAAGGCATTAGGGGGGCTGTTAAGCTATTTCCTGGTCTCGAGATCTGGATGGCAACTATACTCTTACACTCAGACCATTATTGGGGGTGGTAGCCTGACCAAGGCATCAGGAGGCTGTTTAGCTATTTCTTGGTCTCGAGATCTAGATGGCAACTATGCTCTTACACTTAGACCTTTCTTGGGGGTGGTAGCACAACCAAGGCATCTGGAAGGCTGTTTAGCTATTTCCAGGTCTCGAGATCTGGATGGCAACTATGCTCTTACACTCAGACCCTTATTGGGGGTGGTAGCCCGACCAAGGCATCAGGAGGGATGTTTAGCTATTTCTTGATCTCGAGATCTGGATGGCAATCATGCTCTTACACTCAGACCCTTCTTGGGGTTGGTAGCCCGAAAAAGGCATCAGGAGGGCTGTTTAGCTATTTCCTGGTCTCGAGATCTGGATGGCAACTATGCTCTTACACTCAGACCCTTCTTGAGTGTGGTAGCCCGACCAAGGCATTAGGAGGGCTGTTAAGCTATTTCCTGGTCTCGAGATCTGGATGGCAACTATACTCTTACACTTAGACCTTTCTTGGGGGTGGTAGCACAACCAAGGCATCTGGAAGGCTGTTTAGCTATTTCCAGGTCTCGAGATCTGGATGGCAACTATGCTCTTACACTCACACCCTTATTGGGGGTGGTAGCCCGACCAAGGCATTATGAGGGCTGTTAAGCTATTTCCTGGTCTCGAGATCTGGATGGCAACTATACTCTTACACTCAGACCATTATTGGGGGTGGTAGCCCGACCAAGGCATCAGGAGGCTGGTTTAGCTATTTCCTGGTCTCGAGATCTAGATGGCAACTATGCTCTTACACTTAGACCTTTCTTGGGGGTGGTAGCACAACCAAGGCATCTGGAAGGCTGTTTAGCTATTTCCAGGTCTCGAGATCTGGATGGCAACTATGCTCTTACACTCAGACCCATCTAGGGCGTGGTAGCCTGACCAAGGCATTAGGAGGGCTTATAAGCTATTTCCTGGTCTCAAGATCTGGATGGCAATCATGCTCTTACACTCAGACCCTTCTTGGGGTTGGTAGCCCGAAAAAGGCATCAAGAGGGCTGTTTAGCTATTTCCTGGTCTCTAGATCTGGATGGCAACTATGCTCTTACACTCAGACCCTTATTGGGGGTGGTAGCACAACCAAGGCATCATGAGGGATGTTTACCTATTTCCTGGTCTCGAGATCTAGATGGCAACTATGCTCTTACACTTAGACCCTTCTTGGGGGTGGTAGCACAACCAAGGCATCTGGAAGGCTGTTTAGCTATTTCCTGGTCTCGAGATCTGGATGGCAACTATGCTCTTACACTAAGACCCTTCTTGGGGGTGGTAGCCAGACCAAGGCATCAGGAGGGTTGTTGAGCTATTTCCTGGTCTCCAGATCTAGATGGCAACTATGCTCTTACACTCAGACCCTTATTGGGGATGGTAGCACAACCAAGGCATCTGGAAGGCTGTTTAGCTATTTCCTAGTCTCGAGATCTGAATGGCAACTAGGCTCTTACACTCAGACCCTTCTTGGGCGTGGTAGCCTAACCAAGGCATTAGGAGGGCTTATAAGCTATTTCCTGGTCTCGAGATCTGGATGGCAACTATGCTCTTACACTCAGACCCTTCTTGGGGGTGGTAGCCCGACCAAGGCATTAGGAGGGTTGTTTAGCTATTTCCTGGTCTCGAGATCTAGATGGCAACTATGCTCTTACACTTAGACCTTTCTTGGGGGTGTTAGCACAACCAAGGCATCTGGAAAGCTGTTTAGCTATTTCCTGGTCTCGAGATCTGGATGGCAACTATGCTCTTACACTCAGACCGTTCTTGGGCAGTGGTAGCCCGACCAAGGCATTATGAAGGTTGTTAAGCTATTTACTGGTCTCGAGATCTGGATGGCAACTATGCTCTTACACTCAGACCCTTGTTGGGGGTGGTAGCCTGACCAAGGCATTAGGAGGGTTGTTTAGCTATTTCTTGATCTCGAGATCTGGATGGCAATCATGCTCTTACACTCAGACCCTTCTTTGGGTTGGTAGCCCGAAAAAGGCATCAGGAGGGCTGTTTAGCTATTTCCTGGTCTCTAGATCTGGATGGCAACTATGCTCTTACACTCAGACCCTTATTGGGGGTGGTAGCCCGACCAAGGCATCATGAGGGTTGTTTAGCTATTTCCTGGTCTCGAGATCTAGATGGCAACTATGCTCTTACACTTAGACCCTTCTTGGGGGTGGTAGCACAACCAAGGCATCTGGAAGGCTGTTTAGCTATTTCCTGGTCTCGAGATCTGGATGGCAACTATGCTCTTACACTCAGACCCTTCTTGGGCGTGGTAACCCGACCAAGGCATTAGGAGGGCTGTTAAGCTATTTCCTGGTCTCGAGATCTGGATGGCAACTATGCTCTTACACTCAGACCCTTCTTGGGGGTGGTAGCCTGACCAAGGCATCAGGAGGGGTGTTTAGCTATTTCTTGATCTCGAGATCTGGATGGCAATCATGCTCTTACACTCATACCCTTCTTGGGCGTGGTAGCCTGACCAAGGCATTAGGAGGGCTTATAAGCTATTTCCTGGTCTCGAGATCTGGATGGCAACTGTGCTCTTACACTCATACCCTTCTTGGGGGTAGTAGCCCGACCAAGGCATCAGGACGGTTGTTTAGCAATTTTCTAGTCTCGAGATCTGGATGGCAATTATGCTCTTACACTAAGACCTTTCTTGGGGGTGGTAGCCCGACCAAGGCATTATGAGGGTTGTTTAGCTATTTCTTGGTATCGAGATCTGGATGGCAACTATGCTCTTACACTCAGACCCTTCTTGGGTGTGGTAGCCTGACCAAGGCATTAGGAGGGTTGTTTAGCTATTTCTTGATCTCGAGATCTGGATGGCAATCATGCTCTTACACTTAGACCCTTCTTGGGGTTGGTAGCCCGAAAAAGGCATCAGGAGGGCTGTTTAGCTATTTCATGGTCTCGAGATCTTGATGGCAACTATGCTCTTACAATCAGACCCTTATAGGGGGTGGTAGCCCGACTAAGGCAACAGGAAGGTTGTTTAGCTATTTCCTGGTCTCGAGATCTAGATGGCAACTATGCTCTTACACTCAGACCCTTCTTGGGGGTGGTAGCACAACCGAGGCATCTGGAAGGCTATTTAGCTATTTCCTGGTCTCGTGATCTGGATGGTAACTATGCTCTTACACTCAGACCCTTTTTGGGGGTGGTAGCCCGACCAAGTTATCAGGAGGGTTGTTTAGCTATTTCTTGATCTAGAGATCTGGATGGCAATCATGCTCTTACACTCAGACCCTTCTTGAGGTTGGTAGCTCGAAAAAGGCATCAGGAGGGCTGTTTAGCTATTTCCCGGTCCCGAGATCTGGATGGCAACTATGCTCTTACACTCAGACCCTTATTGGGGGCGGTAGCTCTACCAAGGCATCAGGAGGGTTGTTTAGCTATTACCTGGTCTCGAGATCTAGATGGCAACTATGCTCTTACACTCAGACGCTTCTTGGGGGTGGTAGCATAACCGAGGCATCTGGAAGGGTATTTAGCTATTTCCTGGTCTCGAGATCTGGATGGCAACTATGCTCTTACAATCAGACCCTTATTGGGGGTGGTAGCTCTACCAAGGCATCAGGAGGGTTGTTTAGCTATTACCTGGTCTCGAGATCTAGATGGCAACTATGCTCTTACACACAGACGCTTCTTGGGGTTGGTAGCCCGAAAAAGGCATCAGGAGGGCTGTTTAGCTATTTCCTGGTCTCGAGATCTGGATGGCAACTATGCTCTTACACTCAGACCCTTATTGGGGGTGGTAGCCCGACCAAGGCAACAGGAGGGATGTTTAGCTATTTCTTGATCTCGAGATCTGGATGGCAATCATGCTCTTACACTCAGACCCTTCTTGGGGTTGGTAGCCCGAAAAAGGCATCAGGAGGGCTGTTTAGCTATTTCCTGGTCTCAAGATCTGGATGGCAACTATGCTCTTACACTCAGACCCTTATTGGGGGTGGTAGCCCGACCAAGGCATCATGCGGGTTATTTAGCTATTTCCTGGTCTCGAGATCTAGATGGCAACTATGCTCTTACACTTAGACCCTTCTTGGGGGTGGTAGCACAACCAAGGCATCTGGAAGGCTGTTTAGCTATTTCCTGGTCTTGAGATCTGGATGGCTACTATGCTCTTACACTTAGACCCTTCTTGGGGTGGTAGCACAACCAAGGCATCTGGAAGGCTGTTTAGCTATTTCCTAGTCTCGAGATCTGGATGGCAACTATGCTCTTACACTCAGACCCTTCTTGAGTGTGGTAGCCCGACCAAGGCATTAGGAGGGCTGTTAAGCTGTTTCCTGGTCTCGAGATCTGGATGGCAACTATACTCTTACACTCAGACAATTGTTGGGGGTGCTAGCCCGACCAAGGCATCAGGAGGCTTGTTTAGCTATTTCCTGGTCTCGAGATCTAGATGGCAACTATGCTCTTACACTCAGACCTTTCTTGGGCGTGGTAGCCCGACCAAGGCATTAGGAAGGCTGTTAAGCTATTTCCTGGTCTCGCGATCTGGATGGCAACTATGCTCTTACACTCAGACCTTTTTTGGGGGTGCTAGCCCGACCAAGGCATCAGGAGGGTTGTTTAGCTATTTCCTGGTCTCGAGATCTAGATGGCAACTATGCACTTACGCTTAGACCTTTCTTGGGGGTGGTAGCACAACCAAGGCATCTGGAAGGCTATTTAGCTATTTCCTGGTCTCGATATCTGGATGGCAACTGTGCTCTTACACTCAGACCCTTCTTGGGCGTGGTAGCCTGACCAAGGCATTAGGAGGGCTCATAAGCTATTTCCTGGTCTCGAGATCTGGATGGCAACTATGCTCTTACACTCAGACCCTTCTTGGGCGTGGTAGCACAACCAAGGCATCTAGAAGGCTGTTTAGCTATTTCCTGGTCTCTAGATCTGGATGGCAACTATGCTCTTACACTCAGACCCTTCTTGGGTGTGGTAGCCCGACCAAGGCATTAGGAGGGTTGTTAAGCTATTTCCTGGTCTCGAGATCTGGATGGCAACTATGATCTTACACTCAGACCTTTTTTAGGGGTGCTAGCCCGACCAAGGCATCAGGAGGGTTGTTTTGCTATTTCCTGGTCTCGAGATCTAGATGGCAACTATGCTCTTACACTCAGACCTTTCTTGGGCGTGGTAGCCCGACCAAGGCATTAGGAGGGCTGTTAAGCTCTTTACTGGTCTCGAGATCAAGATGGCAACTATGCTCTTACACTTAGACCTTTCTTGAAGGTGGTAGACTGACCAAGGCATCAGGATGGTTGTTTAGCTATTTCTTGATCTCGAGATCTGGATGGCAATCATGCTCTTACACTCAGACCCTTCTTGGGGTTGGTAGCCCGAAAAAGGCATCAGGAGGGCTGTTTAGTTATTTCTTGGTCTCGAGATCTAGACGGCAACTATGCTCTTACACTCAGACCCTTATTGGGAGTGGTAGCCTGACCAAGGCATTAGGAGGGCTTATAAGCTATTTCCTGGTCTCGAGATCTGGATGGCAACTATGCTCTTACACTCAGACCCTTCTTGGGCGTGGTAGCGCAACCAAGGCATCTGGAAGGCTGTTTAGCTATTTCCTGGTCTCGAGATCTGGATGGCAACTATGCTCTTACATTCAGACCCTTCTTGGGCGTGGTAGCCCGACCAAGGCATTAGGAGGGCTGTTAAGCTATTTCCTGGTCTCGAGATCTGGATGGCAACTATGCTCTTACACTCAGACCCTTCTTGGAGGTGGTAGCCTGACCAGGGCATTATGAGGGTTGTTTAGCTATTTCTTGATCTCGAGATCTGGATGGCAATCATGCTCTTACACTTAGACCCTTCTTGGGGTTGGTAGCCCGAAAAAGGCATCAGGAGGGCTGTTTAGCTATTTCATGGTCTCGAGATCTGGATGGCAACTATGCTCTTACAATCAGACCCTTATAAGGGGTGGTAGCCCGACTAAGGCATCAGGAAGGTTGTTTAGCTATTTCCTGGTCTCGAGATCAAGATGGCAACTATGCTCTTACACTGAGACCCTTCTTGGGCGTGGTAGCCCGACCAAGGCATCATTAGGGTTGTTTAGCTATTTCCTGGTCTCGAGATCTGGATGGCAACTATGCTCTTACACTCAGACCCTTTTTGGGGGTGGTAGCCCGACCAAGGTATCAGGAGGGTTGTTTAGCTATTTCTTGATCTCGAGATCTGGATGGCAATCATGCTCTTACACTCAAACCCTTCTTGAGGTTGGTAGCTCGAAAAAGGCATCAGGAGGGCTGTTTAGCTATTTCCCGGTCTTGAGATCTGGATGGCAACTATGCTCTTACACTCAGACCCTTTTTGGGGGTGGTAGCCCGACCAAGGCATCATGAGGGTTGTTTAGCTATTTCCTGGTCTCGAGATCTAGATGGCAACTATGATCTTACACTTAGACCTTTCGTGGGGGTGGTAGCACAACCAAGGCATCTGAAAGGCTGTTTAGCTATTTCCTGGTCTCGAGATCTGGATGGCAACTATGCTCTTACAGTCAGACCCTTCTTGGGGGTGGTAGCCTGACCAAGGCATCAGGAGGGGTGTTTAGCTATTTCTTGATCTCGAGATCTGGATGGCAATCATGCTCTTACACTCAGACCCTTCTTGGGGTTGGTAGCCCGAAAAAGGCATCAGGAGGGCTGTTTAGTTATTTCCTGGTCTCGAGATCTGGATGGCAACTATGCTCTTACACTCAGACCCTTATTGGGGGTGGTAGCCCGACCAAGGCATCATGAGGGTTGTTTAGCTATTTCCTGGTCTCGAGATCTAGATGGCAACTATGCTCTTACACTTAGACCCTTCTTGGGGGTGGTAGCACAACCAAGGCATCTGGAAGGCTGTTTAGCTATTTCCTGGTCTCGAGATCTGGATGGCAACTATGCTCTTACACTCAGACCCTTCTTGGGCGTGGTAGCCCGACCAAGGCATTAGGAGGGCTGTTAAGCTATTTCCTGGTCTCGAGATCTGGATGGCAACTATGCTCTTACACTCAGACCCTTCTTGGGGGTGGTAGCCTGACCAAGGCATCAGGAGGGGTGTTTAGCTATTTCTTGATCTCGAGATCTGGATGGCAATCATGCTCTTACACTCATACCCTTCTTGGGCGTGGTAGCCTGACCAAGGCATTAGGAGGGCTTATAAGCTATTTCCTGGTCTCGAGATCTGGATGGCAACTATGCTCTTACACTCAGACCCTTCTTGGGCGTGGTAGCACAACTAAGGAATCTGGAAGGCTGTTTAGCTATTTCCTGGTCTCGAGATCTGGATGGCAACTATGCTTTTACACTCAGACCATTCTTGGGCGTGGTAGCCCGACCAAGGCATTAGGAGGGCTGTTAAGCTATTTCCTGGTCTAGAGATCTGGATGACAACTATGCTCTTACACTTAGACCCTTCTTGGGCGTGGTAGCCCGACCAAGGCATTAGGAGGGCTGTTAAGCTCTTTACTGGTCTCGAGATCAAGATGGCAACTATGCTCTTACACTTAGACCCTTCTTGAAGGTGGTAGCCTGACCAAGGCATCAGGATGGTTGTTTAGCAATTTCTTGATCTCGAGATCTGGATGGCAATCATGCTCTTACACTCATACCCTTCTTGGGGTTGGTAGCCCGAAAAAGGCATCAGGAGGGCTGTTTAGTTATTTCCTGGTCTCGAGATCTGGATGGCAACTATGCTCTTACACTCAGACACTTATTGGGGGTGGTAGCCTGACCAAGGCATTAGGAGGGCTTATAAGCTATTCCCTGGTCTCGAGATCTGGATGGCAACTATGCTCTTACACTTAGACCCTTCTTGGGAGTGGTAGCACAACCAAGGCATCTGGAAGGCTGTTTAGCTATTTCCTAGTCTCGAGATCTGGATGGCAACTATGCTCTTACACTCATACCCTTCTTGGGGGTAGTAGCCCGACCAAGGCATCAGGACGGTTGTTTAGCAATTTTCTAGTCTCGAGATCTGGATGGCAATTATGCTCTTACACTAAGACCTTTCTTGGGGGTGGTAGCCCGACCAAGGCATTATGAGGGTTGTTTAGCTATTTCTTGGTATCGAGATCTGGATAGCAACTATGCTCTTACACTCAGACCCTTCTTGGGTGTGGTAGCCTGACCAAAGCATCAGGAGGGTTGTTTAGCTATTTCTTGGTCTCGAGATCGGGATGGCAATCATGCTCTTACACTTTGACCCTTCTTGGGGTTGGTAGCCCAAAAAAGGCATCAGGAGGGCTGTTTAGTAATTTCCTAGTCTCAAGATCTGGATGGCCACTATGCTCTTACACTCAGACCCTTATTGGGGGTGGTAGCCCGACCAAGGCATCATGAGGGTTGTTTAGAGATTTTTTGGTCACGACATCTAGATGGCAACTATGCTCTTACACTCAGACCCTTCTTGGGGGTGGTAGCACAACCAAGGCATCTGGAAGGCTTTTTAGCTATTTCCTGGTCTCGAGATCTGGATGGCAACTATGCTCTTACACTCAGACCCTTCTTGGGAGTGCTTGCCCGACCAAGGCATCAGGAGGGTTGTTTAGCTATTTCCTGGTCTCGAGATCTAGATGGCAACTATGCTCTTACACTCAGATCATTCTTGGGGGTGGTAGCACAACCAAGGCATCTGGAAGGCTGTTTAGCTATTTCCTGGTCTCGAGATCTGGATGGCAACTATGCTCTTACACTCAGACCCTTCTTGGGCGTGGTAGCCCGACCAAGGCATTAGTAGGGCTGTTAGGCTATTTCCTGGTCTCGAGATCTGGATGGCAACTATGCTCTTACACTCAGACCCTTTTTGGGGGTGGTAGCCCGACCAAGGCATCAGGAGGGTTGGTTAGCTATTTCCTGGTCTCAAGATCTGGATGGCAACTATGCTCTTACACTCAGACCCTTCTTGGGGGTGGTAGCCTGACCAAGGCATCATGCGAGTTGTTTAGCTATTTCTTGATCTCGAGATCTGGATGGCAATCATGCTCTTACACTCAGACCCTTCTTGGGGTTGGTAGCCCGAAAAAGGCATCAGGAGGGCTGTTTAGCTATTTCCTGGTCTCGAGATCTGGATGGCAACTATGCTCTTACACTCACACCCTTATTGGGGGTGGTAGCCCGACCAAGGCATTAGGAGGGCTGTTAAGCTATTTCCTGGTCTCGAGATCTGGATGGCAACTATACTCTTACACTCAGACCATTATTGGGGGTGGTAGCCCGACCAAGGCATCAGGAGGCTGGTTTAGCTATTTCCTGGTCTCGAGATCTAGATGGCAACTATGCTCTTACACTTAGACCTTTCTTGGGGGTGGTAGCACAACCAAGGCATCATTAGGGTTGTTTAGCTATTTCCTGGTCTGGAGATCTAGATGGCAACTTTACTCTTACACTCAGACCTTTCTTGGGGGTGGTAGCACAACCAAGGCATCTGGAAGGCTGTTTAGCTATTTCCTGGTCTCTAGATCTGGATGGCAACTATGCTCTTACACTCAGACCCTTATTGGGGGTGGTAGCCCGACCAAGGCATCATTAGGGTTGTTTAGCTATTTCCTGGTCTGGAGATCTAGATGGCAACTTTACTCTTACACTCAGACCTTTCTTGGGGGTGGTAGCACAACCAAGGCATCTGGAAGGCTGTTTAGCTATTTCCTGGTCTCGAGATCTGGATGGCAACTATGCTCTTACACTCAGACCCTTCTTGGGCGTGGTAGCCCGACCAAGGCATTAGGAGGGCTGTTAAGCTATTTACTGGTCTGGATATCTGGATGGCAAATATGCTCTTACACTCAGACCCTTTTTGGGGGTGGTAGCCTGACCAATGCACCAGGACGGTTGTTTAGCTATTTCCTGGTCTCAAGATCTAGATGGCAACTATGCTCTTACACTTAGACGTTTCTTGGGGGTGGTAGCACAACCAAGGCATCTGGAAGGGTATTTAGCTATTTCCTGGTCTCGAGATCTGGATGGCAACTACGCTCTTACACCCAGACCCTTCTTGGGCGTGGTAGCCTGACCAAGGCATTAGAAGGGCTTATAAGCTATTTCCTGGTCTAGAGATCTGGATGGCAACTATGCTCTTACACTCAGACCCTTCTTGGGGGTGGTAGCTTGACAAAGGCATCATTAGGGTTGTTTAGCTATTTCTTTGTCTGGAGATCTAGATGGCAACTTTACTCTTACACTCAGACCTTTCTTGGGGGTGGTAGTACAACCAAGGCATCTGGAAGGCTGTTTAGCTATTTACTGGTCTCGAGATCTGGATGGCAACTATGCTCTTACACTCAGACCCTTCTTGGGCGTGGTAGCCCGACCAAGGCATTAGGAGGGCTGTTAAGCTATTTACTGGTCTCGAGATCTGGATGGCAAATATGCTCTTACACTTAGACCCTTCTTGGGGGTGGTAGCCTGACCAATGCATCAGGACGGTTGTTTAGCTATTTCTTGATCTCGAGATCTGGATGGCAATCATGCTCTTACACTCAGACCCTTCTTGGGGTTGGTAGCCCGAAAAAGGCATCAGGAGGGTTGTTTAGCTATTTCCTGGTCTCGAGATCTGGATGGCAACTATGCTCTTACACTCAGACCCTTATTGGGGGTGGTAGCACAACCAAGGCATCATGAGGGTTGTTTAGCTATTTCCTGGTCTCGAGATCTAGATGGCAACTATGCTCTTACACTCAGATCTTTGTTAGGGGTGGTAGCACAACCAAGGCATCTGGAAGGCTGTTTAGCTATTTCCTGGTCTCTAGATCTGGATGGCAACTATGCTCTTACACTCAGACCCTTATTGGGGGTGGTAGCCCGACCAAGGCATCATTAGGGTTGTTTAGCTATTTCCTGGTCTGGAGATCTAGATGGCAACTTTACTCTTACACTCAGACCTTTCTTGGGGGTGGTAGCACAACCAAGGCATCTGGAAGGCTGTTTAGCTATTTCCTGGTCTCGAGATCTGGATGGCAACTATGCTCTTACACTCAACCCCTTCTTGGGCGTGGTAGCCCGACCAAGGCATCATTAGGGTTGTTTAGCTATTTCCTGGTCTCGAGATCTGGATGGCAACTATGCTCTTACACTCAGACCCTTTTTGGGGGTGGTAGCCCGACCAAGGTATCAGGAGGGTTGTTTAGCTATTTCTTGATCTCGAGATCTGGATGGCAATCATGCTCTTACACTCAAACCCTTCTTGAGGTTGGTAGCTCGAAAAAGGCATCAGGAGGGCTGTTTAGCTATTTCCCGGTCTCGAGATCTGGATGGCAACTATGCTCTTACACTCAGACCCTTTTTGGGGGTGGTAGCCCGACCAAGGCATCATGAGGGTTGTTTAGCTATTTCCTGGTCTCAAGATCTGGATGGCAACTATGCTCTTACACTCAGACCCTTCTTGGGGGTGGTAGCCTGACCAAGGCATCATGCGAGTTGTTTAGCTATTTCTTGATCTCGAGATCTGGATGGCAATCATGCTCTTACACTCAGACCCTTCTTGGGGTTGGTAGCCCGAAAAAGGCATCAGGAGGGCTGTTTAGCTATTTCCTGGTCTCGAGATCTGGATGGCAACTATGCTCTTACACTCACACCCTTATTGGGGGTGGTAGCCCGACCAAGGCATTAGGAGGGCTGTTAAGCTATTTCCTGGTCTCGAGATCTGGATGGCAACTATACTCTTACACTCAGACCATTATTGGGGGTGGTAGCCCGACCAAGGCATCAGGAGGCTGGTTTAGCTATTTCCTGGTCTCGAGATCTAGATGGCAACTATGCTCTTACACTTAGACCTTTCTTGGGGGTGGTAGCACAACCAAGGCATCATTAGGGTTGTTTAGCTATTTCCTGGTCTGGAGATCTAGATGGCAACTTTACTCTTACACTCAGACCTTTCTTGGGGGTGGTAGCACAACCAAGGCATCTGGAAGGCTGTTTAGCTATTTCCTGGTCTCTAGATCTGGATGGCAACTATGCTCTTACACTCAGACCCTTATTGGGGGTGGTAGCCCGACCAAGGCATCATTAGGGTTGTTTAGCTATTTCCTGGTCTGGAGATCTAGATGGCAACTTTACTCTTACACTCAGACCTTTCTTGGGGGTGGTAGCACAACCAAGGCATCTGGAAGGCTGTTTAGCTATTTCCTGGTCTCGAGATCTGGATGGCAACTATGCTCTTACACTCAGACCCTTCTTGGGCGTGGTAGCCCGACCAAGGCATTAGGAGGGCTGTTAAGCTATTTACTGGTCTGGATATCTGGATGGCAAATATGCTCTTACACTCAGACCCTTTTTGGGGGTGGTAGCCTGACCAATGCACCAGGACGGTTGTTTAGCTATTTCCTGGTCTCAAGATCTAGATGGCAACTATGCTCTTACACTTAGACGTTTCTTGGGGGTGGTAGCACAACCAAGGCATCTGGAAGGGTATTTAGCTATTTCCTGGTCTCGAGATCTGGATGGCAACTACGCTCTTACACCCAGACCCTTCTTGGGCGTGGTAGCCTGACCAAGGCATTAGAAGGGCTTATAAGCTATTTCCTGGTCTAGAGATCTGGATGGCAACTATGCTCTTACACTCAGACCCTTCTTGGGGGTGGTAGCTTGACAAAGGCATCATTAGGGTTGTTTAGCTATTTCTTTGTCTGGAGATCTAGATGGCAACTTTACTCTTACACTCAGACCTTTCTTGGGGGTGGTAGTACAACCAAGGCATCTGGAAGGCTGTTTAGCTATTTACTGGTCTCGAGATCTGGATGGCAACTATGCTCTTACACTCAGACCCTTCTTGGGCGTGGTAGCCCGACCAAGGCATTAGGAGGGCTGTTAAGCTATTTACTGGTCTCGAGATCTGGATGGCAAATATGCTCTTACACTTAGACCCTTCTTGGGGGTGGTAGCCTGACCAATGCATCAGGACGGTTGTTTAGCTATTTCTTGATCTCGAGATCTGGATGGCAATCATGCTCTTACACTCAGACCCTTCTTGGGGTTGGTAGCCCGAAAAAGGCATCAGGAGGGTTGTTTAGCTATTTCCTGGTCTCGAGATCTGGATGGCAACTATGCTCTTACACTCAGACCCTTATTGGGGGTGGTAGCACAACCAAGGCATCATGAGGGTTGTTTAGCTATTTCCTGGTCTCGAGATCTAGATGGCAACTATGCTCTTACACTCAGATCTTTGTTAGGGGTGGTAGCACAACCAAGGCATCTGGAAGGCTGTTTAGCTATTTCCTGGTCTCTAGATCTGGATGGCAACTATGCTCTTACACTCAGACCCTTATTGGGGGTGGTAGCCCGACCAAGGCATCATTAGGGTTGTTTAGCTATTTCCTGGTCTGGAGATCTAGATGGCAACTTTACTCTTACACTCAGACCTTTCTTGGGGGTGGTAGCACAACCAAGGCATCTGGAAGGCTGTTTAGCTATTTCCTGGTCTCGAGATCTGGATGGCAACTATGCTCTTACACTCAACCCCTTCTTGGGCGTGGTAGCCCGACCAAGGCATCATTAGGGTTGTTTAGCTATTTCCTGGTCTCGAGATCTGGATGGCAACTATGCTCTTACACTCAGACCCTTTTTGGGGGTGGTAGCCCGACCAAGGTATCAGGAGGGTTGTTTAGCTATTTCTTGATCTCGAGATCTGGATGGCAATCATGCTCTTACACTCAAACCCTTCTTGAGGTTGGTAGCTCGAAAAAGGCATCAGGAGGGCTGTTTAGCTATTTCCCGGTCTCGAGATCTGGATGGCAACTATGCTCTTACACTCAGACCCTTTTTGGGGGTGGTAGCCCGACCAAGGCATCATGAGGGTTGTTTAGCTATTTCCTGGTCTCGAGATCTAGATGGCAACTATGATCTTACACTTAGACCTTTCGTGGGGGTGGTAGCACAACCAAGGCATCTGAAAGGCTGTTTAGCTATTTCCTGGTCTCGAGATCTGGATGGCAACTATGCTCTTACAGTCAGACCCTTCTTGGGGGTGGTAGCCTGACCAAGGCATCAGGAGGGGTGTTTAGCTATTTCTTGATCTCGAGATCTGGATGGCAATCATGCTCTTACACTCAGACCCTTCTTGGGGTTGGTAGCCCGAAAAAGGCATCAGGAGGGCTGTTTAGCTATTTCCTGGTCTCGAGATCTGGATGGCAACTATGCTCTTACACTCAGACCCTTATTGGGGGTGGTAGCCCGACCAAGGCATCATGAGGGTTGTTTAGCTATTTCCTGGTCTCGAGATCTAGATGGCAACTATGCTCTTACACTTAGACCCTTCTTGGGGGTGGTAGCACAACCAAGGCATCTGGAAGGCTGTTTAGCTATTTCCTGGTCTCGAGATCTGGATGGCAACTATGCTCTTACACTCAGACCCTTCTTGGGCGTGGTAGCCCGACCAAGGCATTAGGAGGGCTGTTAAGCTATTTCCTGGTCTCGAGATCTGGATGGCAACTATGCTCTTACACTCAGACCCTTCTTGGGGGTGGTAGCCTGACCAAGGCATCAGGAGGGGTGTTTAGCTATTTCTTGATCTCGAGATCTGGATGGCAATCATGCTCTTACACTCATACCCTTCTTGGGCGTGGTAGCCTGACCAAGGCATTAGGAGGGCTTATAAGCTATTTCCTGGTCTCGAGATCTGGATGGCAACTATGCTCTTACACTCAGACCCTTCTTGGGCGTGGTAGCACAACCAAGGAATCTGGAAGGCTGTTTAGCTATTTCCTGGTCTCGAGATCTGGATGGCAACTATGCTTTTACACTCAGACCATTCTTGGGCGTGGTAGCCCGACCAAGGCATTAGGAGGGCTGTTAAGCTATTTCCTGGTCTAGAGATCTGGATGACAACTATGCTCTTACACTTAGACCCTTCTTGGGCGTGGTAGCCCGACCAAGGCATTAGGAGGGCTGTTAAGCTCTTTACTGGTCTCGAGATCAAGATGGCAACTATGCTCTTACACTTAGACCCTTCTTGAAGGTGGTAGCCTGACCAAGGCATCAGGATGGTTGTTTAGCAATTTCTTGATCTCGAGATCTGGATGGCAATCATGCTCTTACACTCAGACCCTTCTTGGGGTTGGTAGCCCGAAAAAGGCATCAGGAGGGCTGTTTAGTTATTTCCTGGTCTCGAGATCTGGATGGCAACTATGCTCTTACACTCAGACACTTATTGGGGGTGGTAGCCTGACCAAGGCATTAGGAGGGCTTATAAGCTATTTCCTGGTCTCGAGATCTGGATGGCAACTATGCTCTTACACTTAGACCCTTCTTGGGAGTGGTAGCACAACCAAGGCATCTGGAAGGCTGTTTAGCTATTTCCTAGTCTCGAGATCTGGAGGGCAACTATGCTCTTACACTCATACCCTTCTTGGGGGTAGTAGCCCGACCAAGGCATCAGGACGGTTGTTTAGCAATTTTCTAGTCTCGAGATCTGGATGGCAATTATGCTCTTACACTAAGACCTTTCTTGGGGGTGGTAGCCCGACCAAGGCATTATGAGGGTTGTTTAGCTATTTCTTGGTATCGAGATCTGGATGGCAACTATGCTCTTACACTCAGACCCTTCTTGGGTGTGGTAGCCTGACCAAAGCATCAGGAGGGTTGTTTAGCTATTTCTTGGTCTCGAGATCGGGATGGCAATCATGCTCTTACACTTTGACCCTTCTTGGGGTTGGTAGCCCAAAAAAGGCATCAGGAGGGCTGTTTAGTAATTTCCTAGTCTCAAGATCTGGATGGCCACTATGCTCTTACACTCAGACCCTTATTGGGGGTGGTAGCCCGACCAAGGCATCATGAGGGTTGTTTAGAGATTTTTTGGTCACGACATCTAGATGGCAACTATGCTCTTACACTCAGACCCTTCTTGGGGGTGGTAGCACAACCAAGGCATCTGGAAGGCTTTTTAGCTATTTCCTGGTCTCGAGATCTGGATGGCAACTATGCTCTTACACTCAGACCCTTCTTGGGAGTGCTCGCCCGACCAAGGCATCAGGAGGGTTGTTTAGCTGTTTCCTGGTCTCGAGATCTAGATGGCAACTATGCTCTTACACTCAGATCATTCTTGGGGGTGGTAGCACAACCAAGGCATCTGGAAGGCTGTTTAGCTATTTCCTGGTCTCGAGATCTGGATGGCAACTATGCTCTTACACTCAGACCCTTCTTGGGCGTGGTAGCCCGACCAAGGCATTAGGAGGGCTGTTAAGCTATTTACTGGTCTCAAGATCTGGATGGCAACTATGCTCTTACACTCAGACCCTTCTTGGGGGTGGTAGCCTGACCAAGGCATCATGCGAGTTGTTTAGCTATTTCTTGATCTCGAGATCTGGATGGCAATCATGCTCTTACGCTCAGACCCTTCTTGGGGTTGGTAGCCCGAAAAAGGCATCAGGAGGGCTGTTTAGCTATTTCCTGGTCTCGAGATCTGGATGGCAACTATGCTCTTACACTCACACCCTTATTGGGGGTGGTAGCCCGACCAAGGCATTAGGATGGCTGTTAAGCTATTTCCTGGTCTCGAGATCTGGATGGCAACTATACTCTTACACTCAGACCATTATTGGGGGTGGTAGCCCGACCAAGGCATCAGGAGGCTGGTTTAGCTATTTCCTGGTCTCGAGATCTAGATGGCAACTATGCTCTTACACTTAGACCTTTCTTGGGGGTGGTAGCACAACCAAGGCATCATTAGGGTTGTTTAGCTATTTCCTGGTCTGGAGATCTAGATGGCAACTTTACTCTTACACTCAGACCTTTCTTGGGGGTGGTAGCACAACCAAGGCATCTGGAAGGCTGTTTAGCTATTTCCTGGTCTCTAGATCTGGATGGCAACTATGCTCTTACACTCAGACCCTTATTGGGGGTGGTAGCCCGACCAAGGCATCATTAGGGTTGTTTAGCTATTTCCTGGTCTGGAGATCTAGATGGCAACTTTACTCTTACACTCAGACGTTTCTTGGGGGTGGTAGCACAACCAAGGCATCTGGAAGGCTGTTTAGCTATTTCCTGGTCTCGAGATCTGGATGGCAACTATGCTCTTACACTCAGACTCTTCTTGGGCGTGGTAGCCCGACCAAGGCATTAGGAGGGCTGTTAAGCTATTTACTGGTCTGGATATCTGGATGGCAAATATGCTCTTACACTCAGACCCTTCTTGGGGGTGGTAGCCTGACCAATGCACCAGGACGGTTGTTTAGCTATTTCCTGGTCTCAAGATCTAGATGGCAACTATGCTCTTACACTTAGACGTTTCTTGGGGGTGGTAGCACAACCAAGGCATCTGGAAGGGTATTTAGCTATTTCCTGGTCTCGAGATCTGGATGGCAACTATGCTCTTACACTCAGACCCTTCTTGGGCGTGGTAGCCTGACCAAGGCATTAGAAGGGCTTATAAGCTATTTCCTGGTCTCGAGATCTGGATGGCAACTATGCTCTTACACTCAGACCCTTCTTGGGGGTGGTAGCTTGACAAAGGCATCATTAGGGTTGTTTAGCTATTTCTTTGTCTGGAGATCTAGATGGCAACTTTACTCTTACACTTAGACCTTTCTTGGGGGTGGTAGTACAACCAAGGCATCTGGAAGGCTGTTTAGCTATTTCCTGGTATCGAGATCTGGATGGCAACTATGCTCTTACACTCAGACCCTTCTTGGGTGTGGTAGCCTGACCAAAGCATCAGGAGGGTTGTTTAGCTATTTCTTGGTCTCGAGATCGGGATGGCAATCATGCTCTTACACTTTGACCCTTCTTGGGGTTGGTAGCCCAAAAAAGGCATCAGGAGGGCTGTTTAGTAATTTCCTAGTCTCAAGATCTGGATGGCCACTATGCTCTTACACTCAGACCCTTATTGGGGGTGGTAGCCCGACCAAGGCATCATGAGGGTTGTTTAGAGATTTTTTGGTCACAACATCTAGATGGCAACTATGCTCTTACACTCAGACCCTTCTTGGGGGTGGTAGCACAACCAAGGCATCTGGAAGGCTTTTTAGCTATTTCCTGGTCTCGAGATCTGGATGGCAACTATGCTCTTACACTCAGACCCTTCTTGGGAGTGCTCGCCCGACCAAGGCATCAGGAGGGTTGTTTAGCTGTTTCCTGGTCTCGAGATCTAGATGGCAACTATGCTCTTACACTCAGATCATTCTTGGGGGTGGTAGCACAACCAAGGCATCTGGAAGGCTGTTTAGCTATTTCCTGGTCTCGAGATCTGGATGGCAACTATGCTCTTACACTCAGACCCTTCTTGGGCGTGGTAGCCCGACCAAGGCATTAGGAGGGCTGTTAAGCTATTTACCGGTCTCAAGATCTGGATGGCAACTATGCTCTTACACTCAGACCCTTCTTGGGGGTGGTAGCCTGACCAAGGCATCATGCGAGTTGTTTAGCTATTTCTTGATCTCGAGATCTGGATGGCAATCATGCTCTTACGCTCAGACCCTTCTTGGGGTTGGTAGCCCGAAAAAGGCATCAGGAGGGCTGTTTAGCTATTTCCTGGTCTCGAGATCTGGATGGCAACTATGCTCTTACACTCACACCCTTATTGGGGGTGGTAGCCCGACCAAGGCATTAGGATGGCTGTTAAGCTATTTCCTGGTCTCGAGATCTGGATGGCAACTATACTCTTACACTCAGACCATTATTGGGGGTGGTAGCCCGACCAAGGCATCAGGAGGCTGGTTTAGCTATTTCCTGGTCTCGAGATCTAGATGGCAACTATGCTCTTACACTTAGACCTTTCTTGGGGGTGGTAGCACAACCAAGGCATCATTAGGGTTGTTTAGCTATTTCCTGGTCTGGAGATCTAGATGGCAACTTTACTCTTACACTCAGACCTTTCTTGGGGGTGGTAGCACAACCAAGGCATCTGGAAGGCTGTTTAGCTATTTCCTGGTCTCTAGATCTGGATGGCAACTATGCTCTTACACTCAGACCCTTATTGGGGGTGGTAGCCCGACCAAGGCATCATTAGGGTTGTTTAGCTATTTCCTGGTCTGGAGATCTAGATGGCAACTTTACTCTTACACTCAGACCTTTCTTGGGGGTGGTAGCACAACCAAGGCATCTGGAAGGCTGTTTAGCTATTTCCTGGTCTCGAGATCTGGATGGCAACTATGCTCTTACACTCAGACTCTTCTTGGGCGTGGTAGCCCGACCAAGGCATTAGGAGGGCTGTTAAGCTATTTACTGGTCTGGATATCTGGATGGCAAATATGCTCTTACACTCAGACCCTTCTTGGGGGTGGTAGCCTGACCAATGCACCAGGACGGTTGTTTAGCTATTTCCTGGTCTCAAGATCTAGATGGCAACTATGCTCTTACACTTAGACGTTTCTTGGGGGTGGTAGCACAACCAAGGCATCTGGAAGGGTATTTAGCTATTTCCTGGTCTCGAGATCTGGATGGCAACTATGCTCTTACACTCAGACCCTTCTTGGGCGTGGTAGCCTGACCAAGGCATTAGAAGGGCTTATAAGCTATTTCCTGGTCTCGAGATCTGGATGGCAACTATGCTCTTACACTCAGACCCTTCTTGGGGGTGGTAGCTTGACAAAGGCATCATTAGGGTTGTTTAGCTATTTCTTTGTCTGGAGATCTAGATGGCAACTTTACTCTTACACTCAGACCTTTCTTGGGGGTGGTAGTACAACCAAGGCATCTGGAAGGCTGTTTAGCTATTTCCTGGTCTCGAGATCTGGATGGCAACTATGCTCTTACACTCAGACCCTTCTTGGGCGTGGTAGCCCGACCAAGGCATTAGGAGGGCTGTTAAGCTATTTACTGGTCTCGAGATCTGGATGGCAAATATGCTCTTACACTCAGACCCTTCTTGGGGGTGGTAGCCTGACCAATGCATCAGGACGGTTGTTTAGCTATTTCTTGATCTCGAGATCTGGATGGCAATCATGCTCTTACACTCAGACCCTTCTTGGGGTTGGTAGCCCGAAAAAGGCATCAGGAGGGTTGTTTAGCTATTTCCTGGTCTCGAGATCTGGATGGCAACTATGCTCTTACACTCAGACCCTTATTGGGGGTGGTAGCCCGACCAAGGCATCAGGAGGGTTGTTTAGCTATTTCCTGGTCTCGAGATCTAGATGGCAACTATGCTCTTACACTCAGATCTTTGTTGGGGGTGGTAGCACAACCAAGGCATCTGGAAGGCTGTTTAGCTATTTCCTGGTCTCTAGATCTGGATGGCAACTATGCTCTTACACTCAGACCCTTATTGGGGGTGGTAGCCCGACCAAGGCATCATTAGGGTTGTTTAGCTATTTCCTGGTCTGGAGATCTAGATGGCAACTTTACTCTTACACTCAGACCTTTCTTGGGGGTGGTAGCACAACCAAGGCATCTGGAAGGCTGTTTGGCTATTTCCTGGTCTCGAGATCTGGATGGCAACTATGCTCTTACACTCAGACCCTTCTTGGGCGTGGTAGCCCGACCAAGGCATTAGGAGGGCTGTTAAGCTATTTACTGGTCTCGAGATCTGGATGGCAAATATGCTCTTACACTCAGACCCTTCTTGGGGGTGGTAGCCTGACCAATGCACCAGGACGGTTGTTTAGCTATTTCCCGGTCTCGAGATCTAGATGGCAACTATGCTCTTACACTTAGACGTTTCTTGGGGGTGGTAGCACAACCAAGGCATCTGGAAGGCTATTTAGCTATTTCCTGGTCTCGAGATCTGGATGGCAACTATGCTCTTACACTCAGACCCTTCTTGGGCGTGGTAGCCTGACCAAGGCATTAGAAGGGCTTATAAGCTATTACCTGGTCTCGAGATCAAGATGGCAACTATGCTCTTACACTCAGACCCTTCTTGGGCGTGGTAGCACAACCAAGGCATCTGGAAGGCTGTTTAGCTATTTCCTGGTCTAGAGATCTGGATGGCAACTATGCTCTTACACTTAGACCCTTTTTGGGGGTGGTAGCCCGACTAAGGCATCAGGAGGGTTGGTTAGCTATTTCATGATCTCGAGATCTAGATGGAAACTATGCTCTTACACTTAGACCTTTCTTGGCGGTGGTAGCACAACCAAGGCATCTGGAAGGCTGTTTAGCTATTTCCTGGTCTCGAGATCTGGATGGCAACTATGCTCTTACACTCAGACACTTCTTGGGCGTGGTAGCCCGACCAAGGCATTAGCAGGGCTGTTAAGCTCTTTACTGGTCTCGAGATCAAGATGGCAACTATGCTCTTACACTTAGACCTTTCTTGGAGGTGGTAGCCTGACCAAGGCATCAGGATGGTTGTTTAGCTATTTCTTGATCTCGAGATCTGGATGGCAATCATGCTCTTACACTCAGACCCTTCTTGGGGGTGGTAGCCCGACCAAGGCATTAGGAGGGTTGTTTAGCTATTTCCTGGTCTCGAGATCTGGATGGCAACTATGCTCTTACACTCAGACCCTTATTGGGGGTGGTAGCCCGACCAAGGCATCAGGAGGGTTGTTTAGCTATTTCCTGGTCTCGAGATCTAGATGGCAACTATGCTCTTACACTTAGACCCTTCTTGGTGGTGGTAGCACAGCCGAGGCATCTGGAAGGTTATTTAGATATTTCCTGGTCTCGAGATCTAGATGGAAACTATTGTCTTACGCTTAGACCTTTCTTGGGGGTGGTAGCACAACCAAGGCATCTGGAAGGCTGTTTAGCTATTTCCTGGTCTCGAGATCTGGATGGCAACTATGCTGTTACACTCAGACCCTTACTGGGGGTTGTAGCCCGACCAAGTGATCAGGAGGGTTGTTTAGCTATTTCCTGGTCTCGAGATCTAGATGGCAACTATGCTCTTACACTTAGACCTTTCTTGGCGGTGGTAGCACAACCAAGGCATCTGGAAGGCTGTTTAGCTATTTCCTGGTCTCGAGATCTGGATGGCAACTATGCTCTTACACTCAGACCCTTCTTGTGCGTGGTAGCCCGACCAAGGCATTAGTAGGGCTGTTAGGCTATTTCCTGGTCTCGAGATCTGGATGGCAACTATGCTCTTACACTCAGACCCTTCTTGGGGGTGGTAGTTTAACCAAGGCATCAGGAGGGTTGTTTAGCTATTTCTTGATCTCGAGATCTGGATGGCAATCATGCTCTTACACTCAGACCCTTCTTGGGGTTGGTAGCCCGAAAAAGGTATCAGGAGGGATGTTTAACTATTTCCTGGTCTCGAGATCTGGATGGCAACTATGCTCTTACACTCAGACCCTTCTTGGGGGTGGTAGCCTAACCAAGGCATTAGGAGGGTTGTTTAGCTATTTCTTGATCTCGAGATCTGGATGGCAATCATGCTCTTACACTCAGACCCTTCTTGGGATTGGTAGCCCGAAAAAGGTATCAGGAGGGCTGTTTAGCTATTTCCTGGTCTCGAGATCTGGATGGCAACTATGCTCTTACACTCAGACCCTTCTTGGGGGTGGTAGCCCGACCAAGGCATCAGGAGGGTTGGTTAGCTATTTCCTGGTCTCAAGATCTAGATGGAAACTATGCTCTTACACTTATACCTTTCTTGGGGGTGGTAGCACAACCAAGGCATCTGGAAGGCTGTTTAGCTATTTCCTGGTCTCGAGATCTGGATGGCAACTATGCTCTTACACTCAAACCCTTCTTGGGCGTGGTAGCCCGACCAAGGCATTAGTAGGGCTGTTAGGCTATTTCCTGGTCTCGAGATCTGGATGGCAACTATGCTTTTACACTCAGACCCTTTTTGGGGGTGGTAGTTTAACCAAGGCATCAGAGGGTTGTTTCGCTATTTCTTGATCTCGAGATCTGGATGGCAATCATGCTCTTACACTCAGACCCTTCTTGGGGTTGGTAGCCCGAAAAAGGTATCAGGAGGGCGGTTTAGCTATTTCCTGGTATCGAGATCTGGATGGCAACTATGCTCTTACACTCAGACCCTTCTTGGGCGTGGTAGCCCGACCAAGGCATTAGGAGGCTGTTAACTATTTCCTAGTCTCAAGATCTAGATGGCAACTATGCTCTTACACTCAGACCCTTCTTGGGGTTGGTAGCTCGAAAAAGGCATCAGGAGGGCTGTTTAGCTATTTCCTGGTCTCGAGATCTGGATGGAACCTATACTCTTACACTCAGACCCTTATTGGGGGTGGTAGCCCGACCAAGGCATCATGAGGGTTGTTTAGCTATTTCCTGGTCTCGAGATCTAGATGGCAACTATGCTCTTACACTTAGACCCTTATTGGGGGTGGTAGCATAACCAAGGCATCTGGAAGGCTGTTTAGCTATTTCCTGGTCTCAAGATCTGGATGGCAACTATGCTCTTACACTCAGACCCTTATTGGGAGTGGTAGCCCGACCAAGGCATCTAGATGGCAACTATGCTCAGGAGGGTTGTTTATATATTTTCCGGTCTCGACATCTA
The DNA here is from genome assembly GCA_033220585.1 of Dipteronia sinensis. Classification (NCBI taxonomy): domain Eukaryota; kingdom Viridiplantae; phylum Streptophyta; class Magnoliopsida; order Sapindales; family Sapindaceae; genus Dipteronia; species Dipteronia sinensis. The sequence goes on from JANJYJ010000976.1 coordinate 28,218, forward strand.
GATGGCAACTATGCTCTTACACTCAGACCCTTCTTGGGGGTGGTAGCACAACCGAGGCATCTGGAAGGCTATTTAGATATTTCCTGGTCTCGAGATCTGGATGGCAACTATGCTCTTACACTCAGACCCTTTTTGGGGGTGGTAGCCCGACCAAGGCATTAGTAGGGCTGTTAGGCTATTTCCTGGTCTCGAGATCTGGATGGCAACTATGCTTTTACACTCAAACCCTTCTTGGGCGTGGTAGCCCGACCAAGGCATTAGTAGGGCTGTTAGGCTATTTCCTGGTCTCGAGATCTGGATGGCAACTATGCTTTTACACTCAGACCCTTCTTGGGGGTGGTAGTTTAACCAAGGCATCAGGAGGGTTGTTTCGCTATTTCTTGATCTCGAGATCTGGATGGCAATCATGCTCTTACACTCAGACCCTTCTTGGGGTTGGTAGCCCGAAAAAGGTATCAGGAGGGCGGTTTAGCTATTTCCTGGTATCGAGATCTGGATGGCAACTATGCTCTTACACTCAGACCCTTCTTGGGCGTGGTAGCCCGACCAAGGCATTAGGAGGCTGTTAACTATTTCCTAGTCTCAAGATCTAGATGGCAACTATGCTCTTACACTCAGACCCTTCTTGGGGTTGGTAGCTCGAAAAAGGCATCAGGAGGGCTGTTTAGCTATTTCCTGGTCTCGAGATCTGGATGGCAACTATGCTCTTACACTCAGACCCTTATTAGGGGTGGTAGCCCCACCAAGGCATCATGAGGGTTGTTTAGCTATTTCCTGGTCTCGAGATCTAGATGGCAACTATGCTCTTACACTTAGACCCTTATTGGGGGTGGTAGCATAACCAAGGCATCTGGAAGGCTGTTTAGCTATTTCCTGGTCTCAAGATCTGGATGGCAACTATGCTCTTACACTCAGACCCTTCTTGGGTGTGGTAGCCGACCAAGGCATTAGGAGGGCTGTTAAGCTATTTCCTAGTCTCGAGATCTGGAAGGCAACTATGCTCTTACACTCAGACCCTTTTTGGGGGTGGTAGCCTGACCAAGGCATCATGAGGGTTGTTTAGCTATTTCCTGGTCTCGAGATCTAGATGGCAACTATGCTCTTACACTCATACCTTTCTTGGGGGTGGTAGCACAACCAAGGCATCTGGAAGGCTGTTTAGCTATTTTCTGGTCTCGAGATCTATATGGCAACTATGCTCTTACACTCAGACCCTTCTTGGGCGTGGTAGCCTGACCAAAGCATCAGGAGGGTTGTTTAGCTATTTCTTAGTCTCGGGATCTGGATGGCAATCATGCTCTTACACTCAGACCCTTATTGGGAGTGGTAGCCCGACCAAGGCATCTAGATGGCAACTATGCTCAGGAGGGTTGTTTATATATTTTCCGGTCTCGACATCTAGATGGCAACTATGCTCTTGCACTCAGACCCTTCTTGGGGGTGGTAGCACAACCGAGGCATCTGGAAGGCTATTTAGATATTTCCTGGTCTCGAGATCTGGATGGCAACTATGCTCTTACACTCAGACCCTTTTTGGGGGTGGTAGCCCGACCAAGGCATTAGTAGGGCTGTTAGGCTATTTCCTGGTCTCGAGATCTGGATGGCAACTATGCTTTTACACTCAAACCCTTCTTGGGCGTGGTAGCCCGACCAAGGCATTAGTAGGGCTGTTAGGCTATTTCCTGGTCTCGAGATCTGGATGGCAACTATGCTTTTACACTCAGACCCTTCTTGGGGGTGGTAGTTTAACCAAGGCATCAGGAGGGTTGTTTCGCTATTTCTTGATCTCGAGATCTGGATGGCAATCATGCTCTTACACTCAGACCCTTCTTGGGGTTGGTAGCCCGAAAAAGGTATCAGGAGGGCGGTTTAGCTATTTCCTGGTATCGAGATCTGGATGGCAACTATGCTCTTACACTCAGACCCTTCTTGGGCGTGGTAGCCCGACCAAGGCATTAGGAGGCTGTTAACTATTTCCTAGTCTCAAGATCTAGATGGCAACTATGCTCTTACACTCAGACCCTTCTTGGGGTTGGTAGCTCGAAAAAGGCATCAGGAGGGCTGTTTAGCTATTTCCTGGTCTCGAGATCTGGATGGCAACTATGCTCTTACACTCAGACCCTTATTAGGGGTGGTAGCCCCACCAAGGCATCATGAGGGTTGTTTAGCTATTTCCTGGTCTCGAGATCTAGATGGCAACTATGCTCTTACACTTAGACCCTTATTGGGGGTGGTAGCATAACCAAGGCATCTGGAAGGCTGTTTAGCTATTTCCTGGTCTCAAGATCTGGATGGCAACTATGCTCTTACACTCAGACCCTTCTTGGGTGTGGTAGCCGACCAAGGCATTAGGAGGGCTGTTAAGCTATTTCCTAGTCTCGAGATCTGGAAGGCAACTATGCTCTTACACTCAGACCCTTTTTGGGGGTGGTAGCCTGACCAAGGCATCATGAGGGTTGTTTAGCTATTTCCTGGTCTCGAGATCTAGATGGCAACTATGCTCTTACACTCATACCTTTCTTGGGGGTGGTAGCACAACCAAGGCATCTGGAAGGCTGTTTAGCTATTTTCTGGTCTCGAGATCTATATGGCAACTATGCTCTTACACTCAGACCCTTCTTGGGCGTGGTAGCCTGACCAAAGCATCAGGAGGGTTGTTTAGCTATTTCTTAGTCTCGGGATCTGGATGGCAATCATGCTCTTACACTCAGACCCTTATTGGGAGTGGTAGCCCGACCAAGGCATCTAGATGGCAACTATGCTCAGGAGGGTTGTTTATATATTTTCCGGTCTCGACATCTAGATGGCAACAATGCTCTTACACTCAGACCCTTCTTGGGGGTGGTAGCACAACCGAGGCATCTGGAAGGCTATTTAGATATTTCCTGGTCTCGAGATCTGGATGGCAACTATGCTCTTACACTCAGACCCTTTTTGGGGGTGGTAGCCCGACCAAGGCATCAGGAGGGTTGGTTAGCTATTTCCTGGTCTCGAGATCTAGATGGAAACTATGCTCTTACACTTAGACCTTTCTTGGTGGTGGTAGCACAACCAAGGCATCTGGAAGGCTGTTTAGCTATTTCAAGGTCTCGAGATCTGGATGGCAACTATGCTCTTACACTCAGACCCTTATTGGGCGTGGTAGCCCGACCAAGGCGTTAGTAGGGCTGTTAGGCTATTTCCTGGTCTCGAGATCTAGATGGCAACTATGCTCTTACACTCAGACCCTTCTTGGGGGTGGTAGCTTGACCAAGGCATTAGGAGGGTTGTTTAGCTATTTCTTGATCTCGAGATCTGGATGGCAATCATGCTCTTACACTCAGACCCTTCTTGGGGTTGGTAGCCTGAAAAAGGTATCAGGAGGGCGGTTTAGCTATTTCCTGGTATCGAGATCTGGATGGCAACTATGCTCTTACACTCAGACCCTTCTTGGGCGTGGTAGCCCGACCAAGGCATTAGGAGGCTGTTAACTATTTCCTAGTCTCAAGATCTAGATGGCAACTATGCTCTTACACTCAGACCCTTCTTGGGGTTGGTAGCTCGAAAAAGGCATCAGGAGGGCTGTTTAGCTATTTCCTGGTCTCGAGATCTGGATGGCAACTATACTCTTACACTCAGACCCTTATTGGGGGTGGTAGCCCGACCAAGGCATCATGAGGGTTGTTTAGCTATTTCCTGGTCTCGAGATCTAGATGGCAACTATGCTCTTACACTTAGACCCTTATTGGGGGTGGTAGCATAACCAAGGCATCTGGAAGGCTGTTTAGCTATTTCCTGGTCTCAAGATCTGGATGGCAACTATGCTCTTACACTCAGACCCTTATTGGGAGTGGTAGCCCGACCAAGGCATCTAGATGGCAACTATGCTCAGGAGGGTTGTTTATATATTTTCCGGTCTCGACATCTAGATGGCAACTATGCTCTTACACTCAGACCCTTCTTGGGGGTGGTAGCACAACCGAGGCATCTGGAAGGCTATTTAGATATTTCCTGGTCTCGAGATCTGGATGGCAACTATGCTCTTACACTCAGACCCTTTTTGGGGGTGGTAGCCCGACCAAGGCATTAGTAGGGCTGTTAGGCTATTTCCTGGTCTCGAGATCTGGATGGCAACTATGCTTTTACACTCAAACCCTTCTTGGGCGTGGTAGCCCGACCAAGGCATTAGTAGGGCTGTTAGGCTATTTCCTGGTCTCGAGATCTGGATGGCAACTATGCTTTTACACTCAGACCCTTCTTGGGGGTGGTAGTTTAACCAAGGCATCAGGAGGGTTGTTTCGCTATTTCTTGATCTCGAGATCTGGATGGCAATCATGCTCTTACACTCAGACCCTTCTTGGGGTTGGTAGCCCGAAAAAGGTATCAGGAGGGCGGTTTAGCTATTTCCTGGTATCGAGATCTGGATGGCAACTATGCTCTTACACTCAGACCCTTCTTGGGCGTGGTAGCCCGACCAAGGCATTAGGAGGCTGTTAACTATTTCCTAGTCTCAAGATCTAGATGGCAACTATGCTCTTACACTCAGACCCTTCTTGGGGTTGGTAGCTCGAAAAAGGCATCAGGAGGGCTGTTTAGCTATTTCCTGGTCTCGAGATCTGGATGGCAACTATGCTCTTACACTCAGACCCTTATTAGGGGTGGTAGCCCCACCAAGGCATCATGAGGGTTGTTTAGCTATTTCCTGGTCTCGAGATCTAGATGGCAACTATGCTCTTACACTTAGACCCTTATTGGGGGTGGTAGCATAACCAAGGCATCTGGAAGGCTGTTTAGCTATTTCCTGGTCTCAAGATCTGGATGGCAACTATGCTCTTACACTCAGACCCTTCTTGGGTGTGGTAGCCGACCAAGGCATTAGGAGGGCTGTTAAGCTATTTCCTAGTCTCGAGATCTGGAAGGCAACTATGCTCTTACACTCAGACCCTTTTTGGGGGTGGTAGCCTGACCAAGGCATCATGAGGGTTGTTTAGCTATTTCCTGGTCTCGAGATCTAGATGGCAACTATGCTCTTACACTCATACCTTTCTTGGGGGTGGTAGCACAACCAAGGCATCTGGAAGGCTGTTTAGCTATTTTCTGGTCTCGAGATCTATATGGCAACTATGCTCTTACACTCAGACCCTTCTTGGGCGTGGTAGCCTGACCAAAGCATCAGGAGGGTTGTTTAGCTATTTCTTAGTCTCGGGATCTGGATGGCAATCATGCTCTTACACTCAGACCCTTATTGGGAGTGGTAGCCCGACCAAGGCATCTAGATGGCAACTATGCTCAGGAGGGTTGTTTATATATTTTCCGGTCTCGACATCTAGATGGCAACTATGCTCTTACACTCAGACCCTTCTTGGGGGTGGTAGCACAACCGAGGCATCTGGAAGGCTATTTAGATATTTCCTGGTCTCGAGATCTGGATGGCAACTATGCTCTTACACTCAGACCCTTTTTGGGGGTGGTAGCCCGACCAAGGCATCAGGAGGGTTGGTTAGCTATTTCCTGGTCTCGAGATCTAGATGGAAACTATGCTCTTACACTTAGACCTTTCTTGGGGGTGGTAGCACAACCAAGGCATCTGGAAGGCTGTTTAGCTATTTCAAGGTCTCGAGATCTGGATGGCAACTATGCTCTTACACTCAGACCCTTATTGGGCGTGGTAGCCCGACCAAGGCGTTAGTAGGGCTGTTAGGCTATTTCCTGGTCTCGAGATCTAGATGGCAACTATGCTCTTACACTCAGACCCTTCTTGGGGGTGGTAGCTTGACCAAGGCATTAGGAGGGTTGTTTAGCTATTTCTTGATCTCGAGATCTGGATGGCAATCATGCTCTTACACTCAGACCCTTCTTGGGATTGGTAGCCCGAAAAAGGTATCAGGAGGGCTGTTTAGCTATTTCCTGGTCTCGAGATCTGGATGGCAACTATACTCTTACACTCAGACCCTTCTTGGGGGTGGTAGCCCGACCAAGGCATCAGGAGGGTTGGTTAGCTATTTCCTGGTCTCAAGATCTAGATGGAAACTATGCTCTTACACTTATACCTTTCTTGGGGGTGGTAGCACAACCAAGGCATCTGGAAGGCTATTTAGCTATTTCCTGGTCTCGAGATCTGGATGGCAACTATGCTCTTACACTCAAACCCTTCTTGGGCGTGGTAGCCCGACCAAGGCATTAGTAGGGCTGTTAGGCTATTTCCTGGTCTCGAGATCTGGATGGCAATCATGCTCTTACACTCAGACCCTTCTTGGGGTTGGTAGCACGAAAAAGGTATCAGGAGGGCTGTTTAGCTATTTCCTGGTCTCGAGATCTGGATGGCAACTATGCTCTTACACTCAGACCCTTCTTGGGCGTGGTAGCCCGACCAAGGCATTAGGAGGCTGTTAAGCTATTTCCTAGTCTCAAGATCTAGATGGCAACTATGCTCTTACATTCGGACCCTTCTTGGGGTTGGTAGCTCGAAAAAGGCATCAGGAGGGCTGTTTAGCTATTTCCTGGTCTCGAGATCTGGATGGCAACTATGCTCTTACACTCAGACCCTTATTGGGGGTGGTAGCCCGACCAAGGCATTAGGAAGCTGTTAAGCTATTTCCTAGTCTCAAGATCTAGATGGCAACTATGCTCTTACACTCAGACCCTTCTTGGGGTTGGTAGCTCGAAAAAGGCATCAGGAGGGCTGTTTAGCTATTTCCTGGTCTCGAGATCTGGATGGCAACTATGCTCTTACACTCAGACCCTTATTGGGGGTGGTAGCCCGACCAAGGCATCATGAGGGTTGTTTAGCTATTTCCTGGTCTCGAGATCTAGATGGCAACTATGCTCTTACACTTAGACCCTTATTGGGGGTGGTAGCACAACCAAGGCATCTGGAAGGCTGTTTAGCTATTTCCTGGTCTCGAGATCTGGATGGCAACTATGCTCTTACACTCAGACCCTTTTTGGGGGTGGTAGCCCGACCAAGGCATCAGGAGGGTTGGTTAGCTATTTCCTGGTCTCAAGATCTAGATGGAAACTATGCTCTTACACTTATACCTTTCTTGGGGGTGGTAGCACAACCAAGGCATCTGGAAGGCTGTTTAGCTATTTCCTGGTCTCGAGATCTGGATGGCAACTATGCTCTTACACTCAGACCCTTCTTGGGCGTGGTAGCCCGACCAAGGCATTAGTAGGGATGTTAGGCTATTTCCTGGTCTCGAGATCTGGATGGCAACTATGCTCTTACACTCAGACCCTTCTTGGGCATGGTAGCCCGACAAAGGCATTAGGAGGGCTGTTAAGCTATTTCCTAGTCTCGAGATTTGGATGGCAACTATGCTCTTACACTCAGACCATTTTTGGGGGTGGTAGCCCGACCAAGGCATCAGGAGGGTTGGTTAGCTATTTCCGGGTCTCGAGATCTAGATGGAAACTATGCTCTTACGCTTAGACCTTTCTTGGGGGTGGTAGCACAACCAAGGCATCTGGAAGGCTGTTTAGCTATTTCCTGGTCTCGAGATCTGGATGGCAACTATGCTCTTACACTCAGACCCTTATTGGGGGTGGTAGCCCGACCAAGGCATCATGAGGGTTGTTTAGCTATTTCCTGGTCTCGAGATCTAGATGGCAACTATGTTCTTACACTTAGACCATTCTTGGTGGTGGTAGCACAATCGAGGCATCTGGAAGGCTATTTAGATATTTCCTGGTCTCGAGATCTGGATGGCAACTATGCTCTTACACTCATACCCTTCTTGGGCATGGTAGCCCGACAAAGGCATTAGGAGGGCTGTTAAGCTATTTCCTGGTCTAGAGATCTGGATGGCAACTATGCTCTTACACTCAGACCCTTTTTGGGGGTGGTAGCCCGACCAAGGCATCAGGAGGGTTGGTTAGCTATTTCATGATCTCGAGATCTAGATGGAAACTATGCTCTTACACTTAGACCTTTCTTGGCGGTGGTAGCACAACCAAGGCATCTGGAAGGCTGTTTAGCTATTTCCTGGTCTCGAGATCTGGATGGCAACTATGCTCTTACACTCAGACCCTTCTTGGGCGTGGTAGCCCGAGCAAGGCATTAGTAGGGCTGTTAGGCTATTTCCTGGTCTCGAGATCTGGATGGCAACTATGCTTTTACACTCAGACCTTTCTTGGGGGTGGTAGTTTAACCAAGGCATCAGGAGGGTTGTTTCGCTATTTCTTGATCTCGAGATCTGGATGGCAATCATGCTCTTACACTCAGACCCTTCTTGGGGTTGGTAGCTCGAAAAAGGTATCAGGAGGGCGGTTTAGCTATTTCCTGGTCTCGAGATCTGGATGGCAACTATGCTCTTACACTCAGACCCTTCTTGGGCGTGGTAGCCCGACCAAGGCATTAGGAGGCTGTTAAGCTATTTCCTAGTCTCAAGATCTAGATGGCAACTATGCTCTTACACTCAGACCCTTCTTGGGGTTGGTAGCTCGAAAAAGGCATCAGGAGGGCTGTTTAGCTATTTCCTGGTCTCGAGATCTGGATGGCAACTATGCTCTTACACTCAGACCCTTATTGGGGGTGGTAGCCCGACCAAGGCATCATGAGGGTTGTTTAGCTATTTCCTGGTCTCGAGATCTAGATGGCAACTATGCTCTTACACTTAGACCCTTATTGGGGGTGGTAGCATAACCAAGGCATCTGGAAGGCTGTTTAGCTATTTCCTGGTCTCAAGATCTGGATGGCAACTATGCTCTTACACTCAGACCCTTCTTGGGTGTGGTAGCCGACCAAGGCATTAGGAGGGCTGTTAAGCTATTTCTTAGTCTCGAGATCTGGAAGGCAACTATGCTCTTACACTCAGACCCTTTTTGGGGGTGGTAGCCTGACCAAGGCATCATGAGGGTTGTTTAGCTATTTCCTGGTCTCGAGATCTAGATGGCAACTATGCTCTTACACTCATACCTTTCTTGGGGGTGGTAGCACAACCAAGGCATCTGGAAGGCTGTTTTGCTATTTTCTGGTCTCGAGATCTATATGGCAACTATGCTCTTACACTCAGACCCTTCTTGGGCGTGGTAGCCTGACCAAAGCATCAGGAGGGTTGTTTAGCTATTTCTTAGTCTCGGGATCTGGATGGCAATCATGCTCTTACATTCAGACCCTTATTGGGAGTGGTAGCCCGACCAAGGCATCAGGAGGGTTGTTTATATATTTTCCGGTCTCGACATCTAGATGGCAACTATGCTCTTACACTCAGACCCTTCTTGGGGGTGGTAGCACAACCGAGGCATCTGGAAGGCTATTTAGATATTTCCTGGTCTCGAGATCTGGATGGCAACTATGCTCTTACACTCAGACCCTTCTTGGGCATGGTAGCCCGACAAAGGCATTAGGAGGGCTGTTAAGCTATTTCCTGGTCTCGAGATCTGGATGGCAACTATGCTCTTACACTCAGACCCTTTTTGGGGGGTGGTAGCCCGACCAAGGCATCAGGAGGGTTGGTTAGCTATTTCCTGGTCTCGAAATCTAGATGGAAACTATGCTCTTACACTTAGACCTTTCTTGGGGGTGGTAGCACAACCAAGGCATCTGGAAGGCTTTTTAGCTATTTCCTGGTCTCGAGATCTGGATGGCAACTATGCTCTTACACTCAGACCCTTCTTGGGCGTGGTAGCCCGACCAAGGCATTAGTAGGGCTGTTAGGCTATTTCCTGGTCTCGAGATCTGGATGGCAACTATGCTCTTACACTCAGACCCTTCTTGGGGGTGGTAGTTTAACCAAGGCATCAGGAGGGTTGTTTAGCTATTTCTTGATCTCGAGATCTGGATGGCAATCATGCTCTTACACTCAGACCCTTCTTGGGGTTGGTAGCCCGAAAAAGGTATCAGGAGGGATGTTTAACTATTTTCTGGTCTCGAGATCTGGATGGCAACTATGCTCTTACACTCAGACCCTTCTTGGGCGTGGTAGCCCGACCAAGGAATTAGGAGGCTGTTAAGCTATTTCCTAGTCTCAAAATCTAGATGGCAACTATGCTCTTACACTCAGACCCTTCTTGGGGTTGGTAGCTCGAAAAAGGCATCAGGAGGGCTGTTTAGCTATTTCCTGGTCTCGAGATCTAGATGGCAACTATGCTCTTACACTCAGACCCTTCTTGGGCGTGGTAGCCCGAGCAAGGCATTAGTAGGGCTGTTAGGCTATTTCCTGGTCTCGAGATCTGGATGGCAACTATGCTTTTACACTCAGACCCTTCTTGGGGGTGGTAGTTTAACCAAGGCATCAGGAGGGTTGTTTAGCTATTTCTTGATCTCGAGATCTGGATGGCAATCATGCTCTTACACTCAGACCCTTCTTGGGGTTGGTAGCCCGAAAAAGGTATCAGGAGGGCGGTTTAGCTATTTCCTGGTCTCGAGATCTGGATGGCAACTATGCTCTTACACTCAGACCCTTCTTGGGCGTGGTAGCCCGACCAAGGCATTAGGAGGCTGTTAAGCTATTTCCTAGTCTCAAGATCTAGATGGCAACTATGCTCTTACACTCAGACCCTTCTTGGGGTTGGTAGCTCGAAAAAGGCATCAGGAGGGCTGTTTAGCTATTTCCTGGTCTCGAGATCTGGATGGCAACTATGCTCTTACACTCAGACCCTTATTGGGGGTGGTAGCCCGACCAAGGCATCATGAGGGTTGTTTAGCTACTTCCTGGTCTCGAGATCTAGATGGCAACTATGCTCTTACACTTAGACCCTTATTGGGGGTGGTAGCACAACCAAGGCATCTGGAAGGCTGTTTAGCTATTTCCTGGTCTCGAGATCTGGATGGCAACTATGCTCTTACACTCAGACCCTTTTTGGGGGTGGTAGCCCGACCAAGGCATCAGGAGGGTTGGTTAGCTATTTCCTGGTCTCAAGATCTAGATGGAAACTATGCTCTTACACTTATACCTTTCTTGGGGGTGGTAGCAAAACCAAGGCATCTGGAAGGCTGTTTAGCTATTTCCTGGTCTCGAGATCTGGATGGCAACTATGCTCTTACACTCAGACCCTTCTTGGGCGTGGTAGCCCGACCAAGGCATTAGTAGGGCTGTTAGGCTATTTCCTGGTCTCGAGATCTGGATGGCAACTATGCTCTTACACTCAGACCCTTCTTGGGCATGGTAGCCCGACAAAGGCATTAGGAGGGCTGTTAAGCTATTTCCTAGTCTCGAGATCTGGATGGCAACTATGCTCTTACACTCAGACCGTTTTTGGGGGTGGTAGCCCGACCAAGGCATCAGGAGGGTTGGTTAGCTATTTCCGGGTCTCGAGATCTAGATGGAAACTATGCTCTTACGCTTAGACCTTTCTTGGGGGTGGTAGCACAACCAAGGCATCTGGAAGGCTGTTTAGCTATTTCCTGGTCTCGAGATCTGGATGGCAACTATGCTCTTACACTCAGACCCTTCTTGGGCGTGGTAGCCCGAGCAAGGCATTAGTAGGGCTGTTAGGCTATATCCTGGTCTCGAGATCTGGATGGCAACTATGCTTTTACACTCAGACCCTTCTTGGGGGTGGTAGTTTAACCAAGGCATCAGGAGGGTTGTTTCGCTATTTCTTGATCTCGAGATCTGGATGGCAATCATGCTCTTACACTCAGACCCTTCTTGGGGTTGGTAGCCCGAAAAAGGTATCAGGAGGGCGGTTTAGCTATTTCCTGGTCTCGAGATCTGGATGGCAACTATGCTCTTACACTCAGACCCTTCTTGGGCGTGGTAGCCCGACCAAGGCATTAGGAGGCTGTTAAGCTATTTCCTAGTCTCAAGATCTAGATGGCAACTATGCTCTTACACTCAGACCCTTCTTGGGGTTGGTAGCTCGAAAAAGGCATCAGGAGGGCTGTTTAGCTATTTCCTGGTCTCGAGATCTGGATGGCAACTATGCTCTTACACTCAGACCCTTATTGGGGGTGGTAGCCCGACCAAGGCATCATGAGGGTTGTTTAGCTATTTCCTGGTCTCGAGATCTAGATGGCAACTATGCTCTTACACTTAGACCCTTATTGGGGGTGGTAGCATAACCAAGGCATCTGGAAGGCTGTTTAGCTATTTCCTGGTCTCAAGATCTGGATGGCAACTATGCTCTTACACTCAGACCCTTCTTGGGTGTGGTAGCCGACCAAGGCATTAGGAGGGCTGTTAAGCTATTTCCTAGTCTCGAGATCTGGAAGGCAACTATGCTCTTACATTCAGACCCTTTTTGGGGGTGGTAGCCTGACCAAGGCATCATGAGGGTTGTTTAGCTATTTCCTGGTCTCGAGATCTAGATGGCAACTATGCTCTTACACTCATACTTTTCTTGGGGGTGGTAGCACAACCAAGGCATATGGAAGGCTGTTTAGCTATTTTCTGGTCTCGAGATCTATATGGCAACTATGCTCTTACACTCAGACCCTTCTTGGGCGTGGTAGCCTGACCAAAGCATCAGGAGGGTTGTTTAGCTATTTCTTAGTCTCGGGATCTGGATGGCAATCATGCTCTTACACTCAGACCCTTATTGGGAGTGGTAGCCCGACCAAGGCATCTAGATGGCAACTATGCTCAGGAGGGTTGTTTATATATTTTCCGGTCTCGACATCTAGATGGCAACTATGCTCTTACACTCAGACCCTTCTTGGGGGTGGTAGCACAACCGAGGCATCTGGAAGGCTATTTAGATATTTCCTGGTCTCGAGATCTGGATGGCAACTATGCTCTTACACTCAGACCCTTTTTGGGGGTGGTAGCCCGACCAAGGCATCAGGAGGGTTGGTTAGCTATTTCCTGGTCTCGAGATCTAGATGGAAACTATGCTCTTACACTTAGACCTTTCTTGGGGGTGGTAGCACAACCAAGGCATCTGGAAGGCTGTTTAGCTATTTCAAGGTCTCGAGATCTGGATGGCAACTATGCTCTTCCACTCAGACCCTTATTGGGCGTGGTAGCCCGACCAAGGCGTTAGTAGGGCTGTTAGGCTATTTCCTGGTCTCGAGATCTAGATGGCAACTATGCTCTTACACTCAGACCCTTCTTGGGGGTGGTAGCTTGACCAAGGCATTAGGAGGGATGTTTAGCTATTTCTTGATCTCGAGATCTGGATGGCAATCATGCTCTTACACTCAGACCCTTCTTGGGATTGGTAGCCCGAAAAAGGTATCAGGAGGGCTGTTTAGCTATTTCCTGGTCTCGAGATCTGGATGGCAACTATGCTCTTACACTCAGACCCTTCTTGGGGGTGGTAGCCCGACCAAGGCATCAGGAGGGTTGGTTAGCTATTTCCTGGTCTCAAGATCTAGATGGAAACTATGCTCTTACACTTATACCTTTCTTGGGGGTGGTAGCACAACCAAGGCATCTGGAAGGCTGTTTAGCTATTTCCTGGTCACGAGATCTGGATGGCAACTATGCTCTTACACTCAAACCCTTCTTGGGCGTGGTAGCCCGACCAAGGCATTAGTAGGGCTGTTAGGCTATTTCCTGGTCTCGAGATCTGGATGGCAATCATGCTCTTACACTCAGACCCTTCTTGGGGTTGGTAGCACGAAAAAGGTATCAGGAGGGCTGTTTAGCTATTTCCTGGTCTCGAGATCTGGATGGCAACTATGCTCTTACACTCAGACCCTTCTTGGGCGTGGTAGCCCGACCAAGGCATTAGGAGGCTGTTAAGCTATTTCCTAGTCTCAAGATCTAGATGGCAACTATGCTCTTACATTTAGACCCTTCTTGGGGTTGGTAGCTCGAAAAAGGCATCAGGAGGGCTGTTTAGCTATTTCTTGGTCTCGAGATCTGGATGGCAACTATGCTCTTACACTCAGACCCTTATTGGGGGTGGTAGCCCGACCAAGGCATTAGGAAGCTGTTAAGCTATTTCCTAGTCTCAAGATCTAGATGGCAACTATGCTCTTACACTCAGACCCTTCTTGGGGTTGGTAGCTCGAAAAAGGCATCAGGAGGGCTGTTTAGCTATTTCCTGGTCTCGAGATCTGGATGGCAACTATGCTCTTACACTCAGACCCTTATTGGGGGTGGTAGCCCGACCAAGGCATCATGAGGGTTGTTTAGCTATTTCCTGGTCTCGAGATCTAGATGGCAACTATGCTCTTACACTTAGACCCTTATTGGGGGTGGTAGCACAACCAAGGCATCTGGAAGGCTGTTTAGCTATTTCCTGGTCTCGAGATCTGGATGGCAACTATGCTCTTACACTCAGACCCTTTTTGGGGGTGGTAGCCCGACCAAGGCATCAGGAGGGTTGGTTAGCTATTTCCTGGTCTCAAGATCTAGATGGAAACTATGCTCTTACACTTATACCTTTCTTGGGGGTGGTAGCACAACCAAGGCATCTGGAAGGCTGTTTAGCTATTTCCTGGTCTCGAGATCTGGATGGCAACTATGCTCTTACACTCAGACCCTTCTTGGGCGTGGTAGCCCGACCAAGGCATTAGTAGGGATGTTAGGCTATTTCCTGGTCTCGAGATCTGGATGGCAACTATGCTCTTACACTCAGACCCTTCTTGGGCATGGTAGCCCGACAAAGGCATTAGGAGGGCTGTTAAGCTATTTCCTAGTCTCGAGATCTGGATGGCAACTATGCTCTTACACTCAGACCATTTTTGGGGGTGGTAGCCCGACCAAGGCATCAGGAGGGTTGGTTAGCTATTTCCGGGTCTCGAGATCTAGATGGAAACTATGCTCTTACGCTTAGACCTTTCTTGGGGGTGGTAGCACAACCAAGGCATCTGGAAGGCTGTTTAGCTATTTCCTGGTCTCGAGATCTGGATGGCAACTATGCTCTTACACTCAGACCCTTATTGGGGGTGGTAGCCCGACCAAGGCATCATGAGGGTTGTTTAGCTATTTCCTGGTCTCGAGATCTAGATGGCAACTATGCTCTTATACTTAGATCATTCTTGGTGGTGGTAGCACAATCGAGGCATCTGGAAGGCTATTTAGATATTTCCTGGTCTCGAGATCTGGATGGCAACTATGCTCTTACACTCAGACCCTTCTTGGGCATGGTAGCCCGACAAAGGCATTAGGAGGGCTGTTAAGCTATTTCCTGGTCTAGAGATCTGGATGGCAACTATGCTCTTACACTCAGACCCTTTTTGGGGGTGGTAGCCCGACCAAGGCATCAGGAGGGTTGGTTAGCTATTTCATGATCTCGAGATCTAGATGGAAACTATGCTCTTACACTTAGACCTTTCTTGGCGGTGGTAGCACAACCAAGGCATCTGGAAGGCTGTTTAGCTATTTCCTGGTCTCGAGATCTGGATGGCAACTATGCTCTTACACTCAGACCCTTCTTGGGCGTGGTAGCCCGAGCAAGGCATTAGTAGGGCTGTTAGGCTATTTCCTAGTCTCGAGATCTGGATGGCAACTATGCTTTTACACTCAGACCCTTCTTGGGGGTGGTAGTTTAACCAAGGCATCAGGAGGGTTGTTTCGCTATTTCTTGATCTCGAGATATGGATGGCAATCATGCTCTTACACTCAGACCCTTCTTGGGGTTGGTAGCCCGAAAAAGGTATCAGGAGGGCGGTTTAGCTATTTCCTGGTCTCGAGATCTGGATGGCAACTATGCTCTTACACTCAGACCTTTCTTGGGCGTGGTAGCCCGACCAAGGCATTAGGAGGCTGTTAAGCTATTTCCTAGTCTCAAGATCTAGATGGCAACTATGCTCTTACACTCAGACCCTTCTTGGGGTTGGTAGCTCGAAAAAGGCATCAGGAGGGCTGTTTAGCTATTTCCTGGTCTCGAGATCTGGATGGCAACTATGCTCTTACACTCAGACCCTTATTGGGGGTGGTAGCCCGACCAAGGCATCATGAGGGTTGTTTAGCTATTTCCTGGTCTCGAGATCTAGATGGCAACTATGCTCTTACACTTAGACCCTTATTGGGGGTGGTAGCATAACCAAGGCATCTGGAAGGCTGTTTAGCTATTTCCTGGTCTCAAGATCTGGATGGCAACTATGCTCTTACACTCAGACCCTTCTTGGGTGTGGTAGCCGACCAAGGCATTAGGAGGGCTGTTAAGCTATTTCCTAGTCTCGAGATCTGGAAGGCAACTATGCTCTTACACTCAGACCCTTTTTGGGGGTGGTAGCCTGACCAAGGCATCATGAGGGTTGTTTAGCTATTTCCTGGTCTCGAGATCTAGATGGCAACTATGCTCTTACACTCATACCTTTCTTGGGGGTGGTAGCACAACCAAGGCATCTGGAAGGCTGTTTAGCTATTTTCTGGTCTCGAGATCTATATGGCAACTATGCTCTTACACTCAGACCCTTCTTGGGCGTGGTAGCCTGACCAAAGCATCAGGAGGGTTGTTTAGCTATTTCTTAGTCTCGGGATCTGGATGGCAATCATGCTCTTACACTCAGACCCTTATTGGGAGTGGTAGCCCGACCAAGGCATCAGGAGGGTTGTTTATATATTTTCCGGTCTCGACATCTAGATGGCAACTATGCTCTTACACTCAGACCCTTCTTGGGGGTGGTAGCACAACCGAGGCATCTGGAAGGCTATTTAGATATTTCCTGGTCTCGAGATCTAGATGGCAACTATGCTCTTACACTCGGACCCTTCTTGGGCATGGTAGCCCGACAAAGGCATTAGGAGGGCTGTTAAGCTATTTCCTGGTCTCGAGATCTGGATGGCAACTATGCTCTTACACTCAGACCCTTTTTGGGGGGTGGTAGCCCGACCAAGGCATCAGGAGGGTTGGTTAGCTATTTCCTGGTCTCGAGATCTAGATGGAAACTATGCTCTTACACTTAGACCTTTCTTGGGGGTGGTAGCACAACCAAGGCATCTGGAAGGCTATTTAGCTATTTCCTGGTCTCGAGATCTGGATGGCAACTATGCTCTTACACTCAGACCCTTCTTGGGCGTGGTAGCCCGACCAAGGCATTAGTAGGGCTGTTAGGCTATTTCCTGGTCTCGAGATCTGGATGGCAACTATGCTCTTACACTCAGACCCTTTTTGGGGGTGGTAGTTTAACCAAGGCATCAGGAGGGTTGTTTAGCTATTTCTTGATCTCGAGATCTGGATGGCAATCATGCTCTTACACTCAGACCCTTCTTGGGGTTGGTAGCCCGAAAAAGGTATCAGGAGGGATGTTTAGCTATTTCCTGGTCTCGAGATCTGGATGGCAACTATGCTCTTACACTCAGACCCTTTTTGGGGGTGGTAGTTTAACCAAGGCATCAGGAGGGTTGTTTAGCTATTTCTTGATCTCGAGATCTGGATGGCAATCATGCTCTTACACTCAGACCCTTCTTGGGGTTGGTAGCCCGAAAAAGGTATCAGGAGGGATGTTTAGCTATTTCCTGGTCTCGAGATCTGGATGGCAACTATGCTCTTACACTCAGACCCTTCTTGGGCGTGGTAGCCCGACCAAGGAATTAGGAGGCTGTTAAGCTATTTCCTAGTCTCAAGATCTAGATGGCAACTATGCTCTTACACTCAGACCCTTCTTGGGGTTGGTAGCTCGAAAAAGGCATCAGGAGGGCTGTTTAGCTATTTCCTGGTCTCGAGATCTGGATGGCAACTATGCTCTTACACTCAGACCCTTCTTGGGCGTGGTAGCCCGAGCAAGGCATTAGTAGGGCTGTTAGGCTATTTCCTGGTCTCGAGATCTGGATGGCAACTATGCTTTTACACTTAGACCCTTCTTGGGGGTGGTAGTTTAACCAAGGCATCAGGAGGGTTGTTTATCTATTTCTTGATCTCGAGATCTGGATGGCAATCATGCTCTTACACTCAGACCCTTCTTGGGGTTGGTAGCCCGAAAAAGGTATCAGGAGGACGGTTTAGCTATTTCCTGGTCTCGAGATCTGGATGGCAACTATGCTCTTACACTCAGACCCTTCTTGGGCGTGGTAGCCTGACCAAGGCATTAGGAGGCTGTTAAGCTATTTCCTAGTCTCAAGATCTAGATGGCAACTATGCTCTTACACTCAGACCCTTCTTGGGCGTGGTAGCTCGAAAAAGGTATCAGGAGGGCGGTTTAGCTATTTCCTGGTCTCGAGATCTGGATGGCAACTATGCTCTTACACTCAGACCTTTCTTGGGCGTGGTAGCCCGACCAAGGCATTAGGAGGCTGTTAAGCTATTTCCTAGTCTCAAGATCTAGATGGCAACTATGCTCTTACACTCAGACCCTTCTTGGGGTTGGTAGCTCGAAAAAGGCATCAGGAGGGCTGTTTAGCTATTTCCTGGTCTCGAGATCTGGATGGCAACTATGCTCTTACACTCAGACCCTTATTGGGGGTGGTAGCCCGACCAAGGCATCATGAGGGTTGTTTAGCTATTTCCTGGTCTCGAGATCTAGATGGCAACTATGCTCTTACACTTAGACCCTTATTGGGGGTGGTAGCATAACCAAGGCATCTGGAAGGCTGTTTAGCTATTTCCTGGTCTCAAGATCTGGATGGCAACTATGCTCTTACACTCAGACCCTTCTTGGGTGTGGTAGCCGACCAAGGCATTAGGAGGGCTGTTAAGCTATTTTCTAGTCTCGAGATCTGGAAGGCAACTATGCTCTTACACTCAGACCCTTTTTGGGGGTGGTAGCCTGACCAAGGCATCATGAGGGTTGTTTAGCTATTTCCTGGTCTCGAGATCTAGATGGCAACTATGCTCTTACACTCATACCTTTCTTGGGGGTGGTAGCACAACCAAGGCATCTGGAAGGCTGTTTAGCTATTTTCTGGTCTCGAGATCTATATGGCAACTATGCTCTTACACTCAGACCCTTCTTGGGCGTGGTAGCCTGACCAAAGCATCAGGAGGGTTGTTTAGCTATTTCTTAGTCTCGGGATCTGGATGGCAATCATGCTCTTACACTCAGACCCTTATTGGGAGTGGTAGCCCGACCAAGGCATCAGGAGGGTTGTTTATATATTTTCCGGTCTCGACATCTAGATGGCAACTATGCTCTTACACTCAGACCCTTCTTGGGGGTGGTAGCACAACCGAGGCATCTGGAAGGCTATTTAGATATTTCCTGGTCTCGAGATCTAGATGGCAACTATGCTCTTACACTCAGACCCTTCTTGGGCATGGTAGCCCGACAAAGGCATTAGGAGGGCTGTTAAGCTATTTCCTGGTCTCGAGATCTGGATGGCAACTATGCTCTTACACTCAGACCCTTTTTGGGGGGTGGTAGCCCGACCAAGGCATCAGGAGGGTTGGTTAGCTATTTCCTGGTCTCGAGATCTAGATGGAAACTATGCTCTTACACTTAGACCTTTCTTGGGGGTGGTAGCACAACCAAGGCATCTGGAAGGCTATTTAGCTATTTCCTGGTCTCGAGATCTGGATGGCAACTATGCTCTTACACTCAGACCCTTCTTGGGCGTGGTAGCCCTACCAAGGCATTAGTAGGGCTGTTAGGCTATTTCCTGGTCTCGAGATCTGGATGGCAACTATGCTCTTACACTCAGACCCTTTTTGGGGGTGGTAGTTTAACCAAGGCATCAGGAGGGTTGTTTAGCTATTTCTTGATCTCGAGATCTGGATGGCAATCATGCTCTTACACTCAGACCCTTCTTGGGGATGGTAGCCCGAAAAAGGTATCAGGAGGGATGTTTAGCTATTTCCTGGTCTCGAGATCTGGATGGCAACTATGCTCTTACACTCAGACCCTTTTTGGGGGTGGTAGTTTAACCAAGGCATCAGGAGGGTTGTTTAGCTATTTCTTGATCTCGAGATCTGGATGGCAATCATGCTCTTACACTCAGACCCTTCTTGGGGTTGGTAGCCCGAAAAAGGTATCAGGAGGGATGTTTAGCTATTTCCTGGTCTCGAGATCTGGATGGCAACTATGCTCTTACACTCAGACCCTTCTTGGGCGTGGTAGCCCGACCAAGGAATTAGGAGGCTGTTAAGCTATTTCCTAGTCTCAAGATCTAGATGGCAACTATGCTCTTACACTCAGACCCTTCTTGGGGTTGGTAGCTCGAAAAAGGCATCAGGAGGGCTGTTTAGCTATTTCCTGGTCTCGAGATCTGGATGGCAACTATGCTCTTACACTCAGACCCTTCTTGGGCGTGGTAGCCCGAGCAAGGCATTAGTAGGGCTGTTAGGCTATTTCCTGGTCTCGAGATCTGGATGGCAACTATGCTTTTACACTTAGACCCTTCTTGGGGGTGGTAGTTTAACCAAGGCATCAGGAGGGTTGTTTATCTATTTCTTGATCTCGAGATCTGGATGGCAATCATGCTCTTACACTCAGACCCTTCTTGGGGTTGGTAGCCCGAAAAAGGTATCAGGAGGACGGTTTAGCTATTTCCTGGTCTCGAGATCTGGATGGCAACTATGCTCTTACACTCAGACCCTTCTTGGGCGTGGTAGCCTGACCAAGGCATTAGGAGGCTGTTAAGCTATTTCCTAGTCTCAAGATCTAGATGGCAACTATGCTCTTACACTCAGACCCTTCTTGGGGTTGGTAGCTCGAAAAAGGCATCAGGAGGGCTGTTTAGCTATTTCCTGGTCTCGAGATCTGGATGGCAACTATGCTCTTACACTCAGACCCTTATTGGGGGTGGTAGCCCGACCAAGGCATCATGAGGGTTGTTTAGCTACTTCCTGGTCTCGAGATCTAGATGGCAACTATGCTCTTACACTTAGACCCTTATTGGGGGTGGTAGCACAACCAAGGCATCTGGAAGGCTGTTTAGCTATTTCCTGGTCTCGAGATCTGGATGGCAACTATGCTCTTACACTCAGACCCTTTTTGGGGGTGGTAGCCCGACCAAGGCATCAGGAGGGTTGGTTAGCTATTTCCTGGTCTCAAGATCTAGATGGAAACTATGCTCTTACACTTATACCTTTCTTGGGGGTGGTAGCACAACCAAGGCATCTGGAAGGCTGTTTAGCTATTTCCTGGTCTCGAGATCTGGAGGGCAACTATGCTCTTACACTCAGACCCTTCTTGGGCGTGGTAGCCCGACCAAGGCATTAGTAGGGCTGTTAGGCTATTTCCTGGTCTCGAGATCTTTATGGCAACTATGCTCTTACACTCAGACCCTTCTTGGGCATGGTAGCCCGACAAAGGCATTAGGAGGGCTGTTAAGCTATTTCCTAGTCTCGAGATCTGGATGGCAACTATGCTCTTACACTCAGACCGTTTTTGGGGGTGGTAGCCCGACCAAGGCATCAGGAGGGTTGGTTAGCTATTTCCGGGTCTCGAGATCTAGATGGAAACTATGCTCTTACGCTTAGACCTTTCTTGGGGGTGGTAGCACAACCAAGGCATCTGGAAGGCTGTTTAGCTATTTCCTGGTCTCGAGATCTGGATGGCAACTATGCTCTTACACTCAGACCCTTATTGGGGGTGGTAGCCCGACCAAGGAATCATGAGGGTTGTTTAGCTATTTCCTGGTCTCGAGATCTAGATGGCAACTATGCTCTTACACTTAGACCATTCTTGGTGGTGGTAGCACAATCGAGGCATCTGGAAGGCTATTTAGATATTTCCTGGTCTCGAGATCTGGATGGCAACTATGCTCTTACACTCAGACCCTTCTTGGGCATGGTAGCCCGACAAAGGCATTAGGAGGGCTGTTAAGCTATTTCCTGGTCTAGAGATCTGGATGGCAACTATGCTCTTACACTCAGACCCTTTTTGGTGGTGGTAGCCCGACCAAGGCATCAGGAGGGTTGGTTAGCTATTTCATGATCTCGAGATCTAGATGGAAACTATGCTCTTACACTTAGACCTTTCTTGGCGGTGGTAGCACAACCAAGGCATCTGGAAGGCTGTTTAGCTATTTCCTGGTCTCGAGATCTGGATGGCAACTATGCTCTTACACTCAGACCCTTCTTGGGCGTGGTAGCCCGAGCAAGGCATTAGTAGGGCTGTTAGGCTATTTCCTGGTCTCGAGATCTGGATGGCAACTATGCTTTTACACTCAGACCCTTCTTGGGGGTGGTAGTTTAACCAAGGCATCAGGAGGGTTGTTTAGCTATTTCTTGATCTCGAGATCTGGATGGCAATCATGCTCTTACACTCAGACCCTTCTTGGGGTTGGTAGCCCGAAAAAGGTATCAGGAGGGCGGTTTAGCTATTTCCTGGTCTCGAGATCTGGATGGCAACTATGCTCTTACACTCAGACCCTTCTTGGGAGTGGTAGCCCGACCAAGGCATTAGGAGGCTGTTAAGCTATTTCCTAGTCTCAAGATCTAGATGGCAACTATGCTTTTACACTCAGACCCTTCTTGGGGTTGGTAGCTCGAAAAAGGCATCAGGAGGGCTGTTTAGCTATTTCCTGGTCTCGAGATCTGGATGGCAACTATGCTCTTACACTCAGACCCTTATTGGGGGTGGTATCCTGACCAAGGCATCATGAGGGTTGTTTAGCTATTTCCTGGTCTCGAGATCTAGATGGCAACTATGCTCTTACACTTAGACCCTTATTGGGGGTGGTAGCATAACCAAGGCATCTGGAAGGCTGTTTAGCTATTTCCTGGTCTCAAGATCTGGATGGCAACTATGATCTTACACTCAGACCCTTCTTGGGTGTGGTAGCCGACCAAGGCATTAGGAGGGCTGTTAAGCTATTTCCTAGTCTCGAGATCTGGAAGGCAACTATGCTCTTACACTCAGACCCTTTTTGGGGGTGGTAGCCTGACCAAGGCATCATGAGGGTTGTTTAGCTATTTCCTGGTCTCGAGATCTAGATGGCAACTATGCTCTTACACTCAGACCCTTCTTGGGCGTGGTAGCCCGAGCAAGGCATTAGTAGGGCTGTTAGGCTATTTCCTGGTCTCGAGATCTGGATGGCAACTATGCTTTTACACTCAGACCCTTCTTGGGGGTGGTAGTTTAACCAAGGCATCAGGAGGGTTGTTTAGCTATTTCTTGATCTCGAGATCTGGATGGCAATCATGCTCTTACACTCAGACCCTTCTTGGGGTTGGTAGCCCGAAAAAGGTATCAGGAGGGCGGTTTAGCTATTTCCTGGTCTCGAGATCTGGATGGCAACTAAGCTCTTACATTCAGACCCTTCTTGGGCGTGGTAGCCCGACCAAGGCATTAGGAGGCTGTTTAGCTATTTCCTAGTCTCAAGATCTAGATGGCAACTATGCTTTTACACTCAGACCCTTCTTGGGGTTTTTTAGCTCGAAAAAGGCATCAGGAGGGCTGTTTAGCTATTTCCTGGTCTCGAGATCTGGATGGCAACTATGCTCTTACACTCAGACCCTTATTGGGGGTGGTATCCCGACCAAGGCATCATGAGGGTTGTTTAGCTATTTCCTGGTCTCGAGATCTAGATGGCAACTATGCTCTTACACTTAGACCCTTATTGGGGGTGGTAGCACAACCAAGACATCTGGAAGGCTGTTTAGCTATTTCCTGGTCTCGACCTCTGGATGGCAACTATGCTCTTACACTCAGACCCTTCTTGGGTGTGGTAGCCGACCAAGGCATTAGGAGGGCTGTTAAGCTATTTCCTAGTCTCGAGATCTGGAAGGCAACTATGCTCTTACACTCAGACCCTTTTTGGGGGTGGTAGCCTGACCAAGGCATCATGAGGGTTGTTTAGCTATTTCCTGGTCTCGAGATCTAGATGGCAACTATGCTCTTACACTCAGACCCTTCTTGGGCGTGGTAGCCCGAGCAAGGCATTAGTAGGGCTGTTAGGCTATTTCCTAGTCTCGAGATCTGGATGGCAACTATGCTTTTACACTCAGACCCTTCTTGGGGGTGGTAGTTTATCCAAGGCATTAGGAGGGTTGTTTAGCTATTTCTTGATCTCGAGATCTGGATGGCAATCATGCTCTTACACTCAGACCCTTCTTGGAGTTGGTAGCCCGAAAAAGGTATCAGGAGGGCGGTTTAGCTATTTCCTGGTCTCGAGATCTGGATGGCAACTATGCTCTTACACTCAGACCCTTCTTGGGAGTGGTAGCCCGACCAAGGCATTAGGAGGCTGTTAAGCTATTTCCTAGTCTCAAGATCTAGATGGCAACTATGCTTTTACACTCAGACCCTTCTTGGGGTTGGTAGCTCGAAAAAGGCATCAGGAGGGCTGTTTAGCTATTTCCTGGTCTCGAGATCTGGATGGCAACTATGCTCTTACACTCAGACCCTTATTGGGGGTGGTATCCTGACCAAGGCATCATGAGGGTTGTTTAGCTATTTCCTGGTCTCGAGATCTAGATGGCAACTATGCTCTTACACTTAGACCCTTATTGGGGGTGGTAGCATAACCAAGGCATCTGGAAGGCTGTTTAGCTATTTCCTGGTCTCAAGATCTGGATGGCAACTATGATCTTACACTCAGACCCTTCTTGGGTGTGGTAGCCGACCAAGGCATTAGGAGGGCTGTTAAGCTATTTCCTAGTCTCGAGATCTGGAAGGCAACTATGCTCTTACACTCAGACCCTTTTTGGGGGTGGTAGCCTGACCAAGGCATCATGAGGGTTGTTTAGCTATTTCCTGGTCTCGAGATCTAGATGGCAACTATGCTCTTACACTCAGACCCTTCTTGGGCGTGGTAGCCCGAGCAAGGCATTAGTAGGGCTGTTAGGCTATTTCCTGGTCTCGAGATCTGGATGGCAACTATGCTTTTACACTCAGACCCTTCTTGGGGGTGGTAGTTTAACCAAGGCATCAGGAGGGTTGTTTAGCTATTTCTTGATCTCGAGATCTGGATGGCAATCATGCTCTTACACTCAGACCCTTCTTGGGGTTGGTAGCCCGAAAAAGGTATCAGGAGGGCGGTTTAGCTATTTCCTGGTCTCGAGATCTGGATGGCAACTAAGCTCTTACATTCAGACCCTTCTTGGGCGTGGTAGCCCGACCAAGGCATTAGGAGGCTGTTTAGCTATTTCCTAGTCTCAAGATCTAGATGGCAACTATGCTTTTACACTCAGACCCTTCTTGGGGTTGGTAGCTCGAAAAAGGCATCAGGAGGGCTGTTTAGCTATTTCCTGGTCTCGAGATCTGGATGGCAACTATGCTCTTACACTCAGACCCTTATTGGGGGTGGTATCCCGACCAAGGCATCATGAGGGTTGTTTAGCTATTTCCTGGTCTCGAGATCTAGATGGCAACTATGCTCTTACACTTAGACCCTTATTGGGGGTGGTAGCACAACCAAGACATCTGGAAGGCTGTTTAGCTATTTCCTGGTCTTGACCTCTGGATGGCAACTATGCTCTTACACTCAGACCCTTCTTGGGTGTGGTAGACGACCAAGGCATTAGGAGGGCTGTTAAGCTATTTCCTAGTCTCGAGATCTGGAAGGCAACTATGCTCTTACACTCAGACCCTTTTTGGGGGTGGTAGCCTGACCAAGGCATCATGAGGGTTGTTTAGCTATTTCCTGGTCTCGAGATCTAGATGGCAACTATGCTCTTACACTCAGACCCTTCTTGGGCGTGGTAGCCCGAGCAAGGCATTAGTAGGGCTGTTAGGCTATTTCCTAGTCTCGAGATCTGGATGGCAACTATGCTTTTACACTCAGACCCTTCTTGGGGGTGGTAGTTTATCCAAGGCATCAGGAGGGTTGTTTAGCTATTTCTTGATCTCGAGATCTGGATGGCAATCATGCTCTTACACTCAGACCCTTCTTGGGGTTGGTAGCCCGAAAAAGGTATCAGGAGGGCGGTTTAGCTATTTCCTGGTCTCGAGATCTGGATGGCAACTATGCTCTTACACTCAGACCCTTATTGGGCGTGGTAGCCCGACCAAGGCATTAGGAGGCTGTTAAGCTATTTCCTAGTCTCAAGATCTAGATGGCAACTATGCTTTTACACTCAGACCCTTCTTGGGGTTGGTAGCTCGAAAAAGGCATCAGGAGGGCTGTTTAGCTATTTCCTGGTCTCGAGATCTGGATGGCAACTATGCTCTTACACTCAGACCCTTATTGGGGGTGGTATCCCGACCAAGGCATCATGAGGGTTGTTTAGCTATTTCCTGGTCTCGAGATCTAGATGGCAACTATGCTCTTACACTTAGACCCTTATTGGGGGTGGTAGCATAACCAAGGCATCTGGAAGGCTGTTTAGCTATTTCCTGGTCTCAAGATCTGGATGGCAACTATGCTCTTACACTCAGACCCTTCTTGGGTGTGGTAGCCGACCAAGGCATTAGGAGGGCTGTTAAGCTATTTCCTAGTCTCGAGATCTGGAAGGCAACTATGCTCTTACACTCAGACCCTTTTTGGGGGTGGTAGCCTGACCAAGGCATCATGAGGGTTGTTTAGCTATTTCCTGGTCTCGAGATCTAGATGGCAACTATGCTCTTACACTCATACCTTTCTTGGGGGTGGTAGCACAACCAAGGCATCTGGAAGGCTGTTTAGCTATTTTCTGGTCTCGAGATCTATATGGCAACTATGCTCTTACACTCAGACCCTTCTTGGGCGTGGTAGCCTGACCAAAGCATCAGGAGGGTTGTTTAGCTATTTCTTAGTCTCGAGATCTGGATGGCAATCATGCTCTTACACTCAGACCCTTATTGGGAGTGGTAGCCCGACCAACGCATCAGGAGGGTTGTTTATATATTTTCCGGTCTCGACATCTAGATGGCAACTATGCTCTTACACTCAGACCCTTCTTGGGGGTGGTGGCACAACCGAGGCATCTGGAAGGCTATTTAGATATTTCCTGGTCTCGAGATCTGGATGGCAACTATGCTCTTACACTCAGACCCTTCTTTGGCATGGTAGCCCGACAAAGGCATTAGGAGGGCTGTTAAGCTATTTCCTGGTCTCGAGATCTGGATGGCAACTATGCTCTTACACTCAGACCCTTTTTGGGGGGTGGTAGCCCGACCAAGGCATCAGGAGGGTTGGTTAGCTATTTCCTGGTCTCGAGATCTAGATGGAAACTATGCTCTTACACTTAGACCTTTCTTGGGGGTGGTAGCACAACCAAGGCATCTGGAAGGCTGTTTAGCTATTTCCTGGTCTCGAGATCTGGATGGCAACTATGCTCTTACACTCAGACCCTTCTTGGGCGTGGTAGCCCGACCAAGGCATTAGTAGGGCTGTTAGGCTATTTCCTGGTCTCGAGATCTGGATGGCAACTATGCTCTTACACTCAGACCCTTCTTGGGGGTGGTAGCTTGACCAAGGCATTAGGAGGGTTGTTTAGCTATTTCTTGATCTCGAGATCTGGATGGCAATCATGCTCTTACACTCAGACCCTTATTGGGAGTGGTAGCCCGACCAAGGCATCAGGAGGGTTGTTTATATATTTTCCGGTCTCGACATCTAGATGGCAACTATGCTCTTACACTCAGACCCTTCTTGGGGGTGGTAGCACAACCGAGGCATCTGGAAGGCTATTTAGATATTTCCTGGTCTCGAGATCTGGATGGCAACTATGCTCTTACACTCAGACCCTTCTTGGGCATGGTAGCCCGACAAAGGCATTAGGAGGGCTGTTAAGCTATTTCCTGGTCTCGAGATCTGGATGGCAACTATGCTCTTACACTCAGACCCTTTTTGGGGGGTGGTAGCCCGACCAAGGCATCAGGAGGGTTGGTTAGCTATTTCCTGGTCTCGAGATCTAGATGGAAACTATGCTCTTACACTTAGACCTTTCTTGGGGGTGGTAGCACAACCAAGGCATCTGGAAGGCTGTTTAGCTATTTCCTGGTCTCGAGATCTGGATGGCAACTATGCTCTTACACTCAGACCCTTCTTGGGCGTGGTAGCCCGACCAAGGCATTAGTAGGGCTGTTAGGCTATTTCCTGGTCTCGAGATCTGGATGGCAACTATGCTCTTACACTCAGACCCTTCTTGGGGGTGGTAGCTTGACCAAGGCATTAGGAGGGTTGTTTAGCTATTTCTTGATCTCGAGATCTGGATGGCAATCATGCTCTTACACTCAGACCCTTCTTGGGGTTGGTAGCCCGAAAAAGGTATCAGGAGGGCTGTTTAGCTATTTCCTGGTCTCGAGATCTGGATGGCAACTATGCTCTTACAATCATACCCTTCTTGGGGGTGGTAGCCTGACCAAGGCATCAGGAGGGTTGTTTAGCTATTTCTTGATTTCGAGATCTGGATGGCAATCATGCTCATACACTCAGACCTTTATTGGGGGTGGTAGCCCGACCAAGGCATCAGGAGGGTTGTTTAGCTATTTCCTGGTCTCGAGATTTAGATGGCAACTATGCTCTTACACTAAGACCCTTCTTGGGCATGGCAGCCCGACAAAGGCATTAGGAGGGCTCTTAAGCTATTTCCTAGTCCCGAGATCTGGATGGCAACTATGCTCTTACAATCATACCCTTCTTGGGGGTGGTAGCCTGACCAAGGCATCAGGAGGGTTGTTTAGCTATTTCTTGATCTCGAGATCTTAATGGCAATCATGCTCATACACTCAGACCTTTATTGGGGGTGGTAGCCCGACCAAGGCATCAGGAGGGTTGTTTAGCTATTTCCTGGTCTCGAGATTTAGATGGCAACTATGCTCTTACACTAAGACCCTTCTTGGGCATGGTAGCCCGACAAAGGCATTAGGAGGGCTGTTAAGCTATTTCCTAGTCCCGAGATCTGGATGGCAACTATGCTCTTACACTTAGACCGTTTTTGGGGGTGGTAGCCCGACCAAGGCATCAGGAGGGTTGGTTAGCTATTTCCTGGTCTCGAGATCTAGATGGAAACTATGCTCTTACGCTTAGACCTTTCTTGGGGGTGGTAGCACAACCAAGGCAACTGGAAGGCTGTTTAGATATTTCCTGGTTTCGAGATCTGGATGGCAACTATGCTCTTACACTCAGACCCTTCTTGGGCGTGGTAGCCCGACCAAGGCATTAGTAGGGCTGTTAGGCTATTTCCTGGTCTCGAAATCTGGATGGCAACTATGCTCTTACACTCAGACCCTTCATGGGGGTGGTAGCTTGACCAAGGCATCAGGAGGGTTGTTTAGCTATTTCTTGATCTCGAGATCTGGATGGCAATCATGCTCTTACACTCAGACCCTTCTTGGGGTTGGTAGCCCGAAAAAGGTATCAGGAGGGCTGTTTAGTTATTTCCTGGTCTCGAGATCTGGATGGCAACTATGCTCTTACACTCAGACCCTTCTTGGGCGTGGTAGCCCGACCAAGGCATTAGGAGGGTTGTTAAGCTATTTCCTACTCTCAAGATCTGGATGGCAACTATGCTCTTACACTCAGACCCTTCTTGGGTTTGGTAGCTCGAAAAAGGCATCAGGAGGGCTGTTTAGCTATTTCTTGGTCTCGAGATCTGGATGGCAACTATGCTCTTACACTCAGACCCTTCTTGGCCGAGGTAGCCCGACCAAGGCATTAGGAGGGCTGTTAAGCTATTTCCTGGTCTCGAGATCTGGATGGCAACCATGCTTTTTCACT
Source organism: Dipteronia sinensis (assembly GCA_033220585.1). Taxonomy (NCBI): domain Eukaryota; kingdom Viridiplantae; phylum Streptophyta; class Magnoliopsida; order Sapindales; family Sapindaceae; genus Dipteronia; species Dipteronia sinensis. Next base: position 57,503 of record JANJYJ010000976.1, read on the forward strand.
CAGACCCTTCGTGGGGGTGGTAGCCTGACCAAGGCATCAGGAGGGTTGTTTAGCTATTTCATGGTCTCGAGATCTGGATGGAAAATATGCTCTTACACTCAGACCCTTCTTGGGGTTGGACCCGAAAAAGGCATCAGGAGGACTGTTTAGCTACTTTCTGGTCTCGAGATCTTGACGGCAACTATGCTCTTACACTCAGACCGTTATTGGGGGTGGTAGCCCGACCAAGGCATCAGGAGGGTTGTTTAGCTATTTCCTGGTCTCGAGATCTAGATGGCAACTATGCTCTTACACTCAGACTCTTCTTGGGCGTGGTAGCCTGACCAAAGCATCAGGAGGGTTGTTTAGCTATTTCTTGGTCTCGAGATCTGGATGGCAATCATGCTCTTACACTCAGACCCTTCTTGGGGTTGGTAGCCCAAAAAAGGCATTAGTAGGGCTGTTTAGCTGTTTCCTAGTCTCAAGATCTGGATTGCAACTATGCTCTTACACTCAAACCCTTATTGGGAGTGGTAGCCCGACCAAGGCATCAGGAGGGTTGTTTAGATATTTTCTGGTCTCGACATCTAGATGGCAACTATTCTCTTACACTCAGACCCTTCTTGGGGGTGGTAGCACAACCAAGGCATCTGGAAGGCGGTTTAGCTATTTCCTGGTCTCGAGATCTGGATGGCAACTTTGCTCTTACACTCAGACCCTTCTTGGCCTTGGTAGCCCGACCAAGGCATTAGGAGGGCTGTTAAGCTATTTCCTGGTCTTGAGATCTGGATGGAAACTATGCTCTTACACTCAGACCTTTCTTGGGGGTGGTAGCCTGACCAAGGCATCAGGAGGGTTGTTTAGCTGTTTCTTGGTCTCAAGATCTGGATGGCAATCATGCTCTTACACTCAGACCCTTCTTGGGGTTGGTCCCGAAAAAGGCATCAGGAGGACTGTTTAGCGATTTCCTGGTCTCGAGATCTGGATGGCAATCATGCTCTTACACTCAGACCCTTCTTGGGGTTGGTAGCCCTAAAAAGGCATCAGGAGGGCTGTTTAGCTGTTTCCTAGTCTCAAGATCTGGATTGCAACTATGCTCTTACACTCAGACCCTTATTGGGAGTGGTAGCCCGACCAAGGAATCAGGAGGGTTGTTTAGATATTTTCTGGTCTCGACATCTAGATGGCAACTATTCTCTTACACTCAGACCCTTCTTGGGGGTGGTAGCACAACCAAGGCATCCAGAAGGCTGTTTAGCTATTTCCTGGTCTCGAGATCTGGATGGCAACTACGCTCTTACACTCAGACCCTTCTTGGGCGTGGTAGCCCGACCAAGGCATTAGGAGGGCTGTTAAGCTATTTCCTAGTCTCAAGATCTGGATGGCAACTATGCTGTAACACTCAGACCCTTCTTGGGGTTGGTAGCTAGAAAAAGGCATCAGGAGGGCTGTTTAGCTATTTCCTGGTCTCGAGATCTGGATGGCAACTATGCTCTTACACTCAGACCCTTATTGGGGGTGGTAGCCCGACCAAGGCATCATGAGGGTTGTTTAGCTATTTTCTGGTCTCGAGATCTAGATGGCAACTATGCTCTTACACTTAGACCCTTATTGGGGGTGGTAGCACAACCAATGCATCTGGAAGGCTGTTTAGCTATTTCCTTGTCTCGAGATCTGGATGGCAACTATGCTCTTACACTCAGACCCTTCTTGGGTGTGGTAGCCGACCAAGGCATTAGGAGGGCTGTTAAGCTATTTCCTGGTCTCGAGATCTGGAAGGCAACTCTGCTCTTACACTCAGACCCTTTTTGGGGGTGGTAGCCAGACCAAGGCATCATGAGGGTTGTTTATCTATTTCCTGGTCTCGAGATCTAGATGGCAACTATGCTCTTACACTCATACCTTTCTTGGGGGTGGTAGCACAACCAAGGCATCTGTAAGGCTGTTTAGCTATTTCCTGGTCTCGAGATCTAGATGGCAACTATGCTCTTACACTCAGACCCTTCTTGGGCGTGGTAGCCTGACCAAAGCATCAGGAGGGTTGTTTAGCTATTTCTTGGTCTCGAGATCTGGATGGCAATCATGCTCTTACACTCAGACCCTTCTTGGGGTTGGTAGCCCAAAAAAGGCATTATGAGGGCTGTTTAGCTGTTTCCTAGTCTCAAGATCTGGATTGCAACTATGCTCTTACACTCAAACCCTTATTGGGAGTGGTAGCCCGACCAAGGCATCAGGAGGGTTGTTTAGATATTTTCTGGTCTCGACATCTAGATGGCAACTATTCTCTTACACTCAGACCCTTCTTGGGGGTGGTAGCACAACCAAGGCATCTGGAAGGCGGTTTAGCTATTTCCTGGTCTCGAGATCTGGATGGCAACTTTGCTCTTACACTCAGACCCTTCTTGGCCTTGGTAGCCCGACCAAGGCATTAGGAGGGCTGTTAAGCTATTTCCTGGTCTTGAGATCTGGATGGAAACTATGCTCTTACACTCAGACCTTTCTTGGGGGTGGTAGCCTGACCAAGGCATCAGGAGGGTTGTTTAGCTGTTTCTTGGTCTCAAGATCTGGATGGCAATCATGCTCTTACACTCAGACCCTTCTTGGGGTTGGTCCCGAAAAAGGCATCAGGAGGACTGTTTAGCGATTTCCTGGTCTCGAGATCTGGATGGCAACTATGCTCTTACACTCAGACCCTTCTTGGCCGAGGTAGCCCGACTAAGGCATTAGGAGGGCTGTTAAGCTATTTCCTGGTCTCGAGATCTGGATGGCAACCATGCTTTTACACTCAGACCCTTCTTGGGGGTGGTAGCCTGACCAAGGCATCAGGAGGGTTGTTTAGCTATTTCATGGTCTCGAGATCTGGATGGCAAATATGCTCTTACACTCAGACCCTTCTTGTTGTTGGACCCGAAAAAGGCATCAGGAGGACTGTTTAGCTACTTTTTGGTCTCGAGATCTTGATGGCAACTATGCTCTTACACTCAGACCGTTATTGGGGGTGGTAGCCCGACCAAGGCATCAGGAGGGTTGTTTAGCTATTTCCTGGTCTCGAGATCTAGATGGCAACTATGCTCTTACACTCAGACCCTTCTTGGGGGTGGTAGCCTGACCAAGGCATCATGAGGGCTGTTTAGCTATTTCTTGGTCTCGAGATCTGGATGGCAACTATGCTCTTACACTCAGAACCTTCTTGGGTGTGGTAGCCTGACCAAAGCATCATGAGGGTTGTTTAGCTATTTCTTGGTCTCGAGATCTGGATGGAAATCATGCTCTTACACTCAGACCCTTCTTGGGGTTGGTAGCCCAAAAAAGGCATCATGAGGGCTGTTTAGCAATTTCCTAGTCTTAAGATCTGGATGGCAACTATGCTCTTACACTCAGACCCTTATTGGGGGTGGTAGCCCGACCAAGACATCAGGAGGGTTGTTTAGATATTTTGCTGGCTTGACATCTAGATGGCAACTATGCTCTTACACTCAGACCCTTGTTTTGGATGGTAGCACAACCAAGGCATCAAGAAGGCTATTTATCTACTTCCTGGTCTCGAGATTTGGATGGCAGCTATGCTCTTACACTCAGACCCTTCTTGGGAGTGGTAGCCCAACCAAGGCATTAGGAAGGCTGTTAAGCTATTTCCTAGTCTCAAGACTTGGAAGGCAACTATGCTCTTACACTCAGACCCTTATTAGGAGTGGTAGCCCGACCAAGGCATCAGGAGGGTTGTTTAGCTATTTCCTGGTCTTGAGATCTAGATGGCAACTATGCTCTTACACTTAGATCTTTCTTGGGGGTGGTAGCACAACCAAGGCATCTGGATGGCTGTTTAGCTATTTCCTGGTCTCGAGATCTGGATGGCAACTATGCTCTTACACTCAGACCCTTCTTAGGCGTGGTAGCCCGACCAAGGCATCAGGAGGGTTGTTTAGATATTTTCTGGTCTCGACATCTAGATGGCAACTATTCTCTTACACTCAGACCCTTCTTGGGGGTGGTAGCACAACCAAGGCATCTGGAAGGCGGTTTAGCTATTTCCTGGTCTCGAGATCTGGATGGCAACTTTGCTCTTACACTCAGACCCTTCTTGGCCTTGGTAGCCCGACCAAGGCATTAGGAGGGCTGTTAAGCTATTTCCTGGTCTTGAGATCTGGATGGAAACTATGCTCTTACACTCAGACCTTTCTTGGGGGTGGTAGCCTGACCAAGGCATCAGGAGGGTTGTTTAGCTGTTTCTTGGTCTCAAGATCTGGATGGCAATCATGCTCTTACACTCAGACCCTTCTTGGGGTTGGTCCCGAAAAAGGCATCATGAGGACTGTTTAGCGATTTCCTGGTCTCGAGATCTGGATGGCAACTATGCTCTTACACTCAGACCCTTCTTGGCCGAGGTAGCCCGACCAAGGCATTAGGAGGGCTGTTAAGCTATTTCCTGGTCTCGAGATCTGGATGGCAACCATGCTTTTACACTCAGACCCTTCTTGGGGGTGGTAGCCTGACCAAGGCATCAGGAGGGTTGTTTAGCTATTTCATGGTCTCGAGATCTGGATGGCAAATATGCTCTTACACTCAGACCCTTCTTGGGGTTAGACCCGAAAAAGGCATCAGGAGGACTGTTTAGCTACTTTCTGGTCTCGAGATCTTGACGGCAACTATGCTCTTACACTCAGACCGTTATTGGGGGTGGTAGCCCGACCAAGGCATCAGGAGGGTTGTTTAGCTATTTCCTGGTCTCGAGATCTAGATGGCAACTATGCTCTTACACTTAGACCCTTCTTGGGGGTGGTAGCCAGACCAAGGCATCATGAGGGCTGTTTAGCTATTTCTTGGTCTCGAGATCTGGATGGCAACTATGCTCTTACACTCAGAACCTTCTTGGGTGTGGTAGCCTGACCAAAGCATCATGAGGGTTGTTTAGCTATTTCTTGGTCTCGAGATCTGGATGGAAATCATGCTCTTACACTCAGACCCTTCTTGGGGTTGGTAGCCCAAAAAAGGCATCATGAGGGCTGTTTAGCTGTTTCCTAGTCTCAAGATCTGGATTGCAACTATGCTCTTACACTCAAACCCTTCTTGGGGTTGGTAGCTCGAAAAAGGCATCAGGAGAGCTGTTTAGCTATTTCCTGGTCTCGAGATCTGGATGGCAACTATGCTCTTACACTCAGACCCTTATTGGGGGTGGTAGCCCGACCAAGGCATCATGAGGGTTATTTAGCTATTTTCTGGTCTCGAGATCTAGATGGCAACTATGCTCTTACACTTAGACTCTTATTGGGGGTGGTAGCACAACCAATGCATCTGGAAGGCTGTTTAGCTATTTCCTTGTCTCGAGATCTGGATGGCAACTATGCTCTTACACTCAGACCCTTCTTGGGTGTGGTAGCCGACCAAGGCATTAAGAGGGCTGTTAAGCTATTTCCTGGTCTCGAGATCTGGAAGGCAACTCTGCTCTTACACTCAGACCCTTTTTGGGGGTGGTAGCCAGACCAAGGCATCATGAGGGTTGTTTATCTATTTCCTGGTCTCGAGATCTAGATGGCAACTATGCTCTTACACTCATACCTTTCTTGGGGGTGGTAGCACAACCACGGCATCTGTAAGGCTGTTTAGCTATTTCCTGGTCTCGAGATCTAGATGGCAACTATGCTCTTACACTCAGACCCTTCTTGGGCGTGGTAGCCTGACCAAAGCATCAGGAGGGTTGTTTAGCTATTTCTTGGTCTCGAGATCTGGATGGCAATCATGCTCTTACACTCAGACCCTTCTTGGGGTTGGTAGCCCAAAAAAGGCATCAGGAGGGCTGTTTAGCTGTTTCCTAGTCTCAAGATCTGGATTGCAACTATGCTCTTACACTCAAACCCTTATTGGGAGTGGTAGCCCGACCAAGGCATCAGGAGGGTTGTTTAGATATTTTCTGGTCTCGACATCTAGATGGCAACTAATCTCTTACACTCAGACCCTTCTTGGGGGTGGTAGCACAACCAAGGCATCTGGAAGGCGGTTTAGCTATTTCCTGGTCTCGAGATCTGGATGGCAACTTTGCTCTTACACTCAGACCCTTCTTGGCCTTGGTAGCCCGACCAAGGCATTAGGAGGGCTGTTAAGCTATTTCCTGGTCTTGAGATCTGGATGGAAACTATGCTCTTACACTCAGACCTTTCTTGGGGGTGGTAGCCTGACCAAGGCATCAGGAGGGTTGTTTAGCTGTTTCTTGGTCTCAAGATCTGGATGGCAATCATGCTCTTACACTCAGACCCTTCTTGGGGTTGGTCCCGAAAAAGGCATCAGGAGGACTGTTTAGCGATTTCCTGGTCTCGAGATCTGGATGGCAACTATGCTCTTACACTCAGACCCTTCTTGGCCGAGGTAGCCCGACTAAGGCATTATGAGGGCTGTTAAGCTATTTCCTGGTCTCGAGATCTGGATGGCAACCATGCTTTTACACTCAGACCCTTCTTGGGGGTGGTAGCCTGACCAAGGCATCAGGAGGGTTGTTTAGCTATTTCATGGTCTCGAGATCTGGATGGCAAATATGCTCTTACACTCAGACCCTTCTTGGGGTTGGACCCGAAAAAGGCATCAGGAGGACTGTTTAGCTACTTTTTGGTCTCGAGATCTTGACGGCAACTATGCTCTTACACTCAGACCGTTATTGGGGGTGGTAGCCCGACCAAGGCATCAGGAGGGTTGTTTAGCTATTTCCTGGTCTCGAGATCTAGATGGCAACTATGCTCTTACACTCAGACCCTTCTTGGGGGTGGTAGCCTGACCAAGGCATCATGAGGGCTGTTTAGCTATTTCTTGGTCTCGAGATCTGGATGGCAACTATGCTCTTACACTCAGAACCTTCTTGGGTGTGGTAGCCTGACCAAAGCATCATGAGGGTTGTTTAGCTATTTCTTGGTCTCGAGATCTGGATGGAAATCATGCTCTTACACTCATACCCTTCTTGGGGTTGGTAGCCCAAAAAAGGCATCATGAGGGCTGTTTAGCAATTTCCTAGTCTTAAGATCTGGATGGCAACTATGCTCTTACACTCAGACCCTTATTGGGGGTGGTAGCCCGACCAAGACATCAGGAGGGTTGTTTAGATATTTTGCTGGCTTGACATCTAGATGGCAACTATGCTCTTACACTCAGACCCTTGTTTTGGGTGGTAGCACAACCAAGGCATCAAGAAGGCTATTTATCTACTTCCTGGTCTCGAGATTTGGATGGCAGCTATGCTCTTACACTCAGACCCTTCTTGGGAGTGGTAGCCCAACCAAGGCATTAGGAAGGCTGTTAAGCTATTTCCTAGTCTCAAGACTTGGAAGGCAACTATGCTCTTACACTCAGACCCTTATTAGGAGTGGTAGCCCGACCAAGGCATCAGGAGGGTTGTTTAGCTATTTCCTGGTCTTGAGATCTAGATGGCAACTATGCTCTTACACTTAGATCTTTCTTGGGGGTGGTAGCACAACCAAGGCATCTGGATGGCTGTTTAGCTATTTCCTGGTCTCGAGATCTGGATGGCAACTATGCTCTTACACTCAGACCCTTCTTAGGCGTGGTAGCCCGACCAAGGCATCAGGAGGGTTGTTTAGATATTTTCTGGTCTCGACATCTAGATGGCAACTATTCTCTTACACTCAGACCCTTCTTGGGGGTGGTAGCACAACCAAGGCATCTGGAAGGCGGTTTAGCTATTTCCTGGTCTCGAGATCTGGATGGCAACTTTGCTCTTACACTCAAACCCTTCTTGGCCTTGGTAGCCCGACCAAGGCATTAGGAGGGCTGTTAAGCTATTTCCTGGTCTTGAGATCTGGATGGAAACTATGCTCTTACACTCAGACCTTTCTTGGGGGTGGTAGCCTGACCAAGGCATCAGGAGGGTTGTTTAGCTGTTTCTTGGTCTCAAGATCTGGATGGCAATCATGCTTTTACACTCAGACCCTTCTTGGGGTTGGTCCCGAAAAAGGCATCATGAGGACTGTTTAGCGATTTCCTGGTCTCGAGATCTGGATGGCAACTATGCTCTTACACTCAGACCCTTCTTGGCCGAGGTAGCCCGACCAAGGCATTAGGAGGGCTGTTAAGCTATTTCCTGGTCTCGAGATCTGGATGGCAACCATGCTTTTACACTCAGACCCTTCTTGGGGGTGGTAGCCTGACCAAGGCATCAGGAGGGTTGTTTAGCTATTTCATGGTCTCGAGATCTGGATGGCAAATATGCTCTTACACTCAGACCCTTCTTGGGGTTAGACCCGAAAAAGGCATCAGGAGGACTGTTTAGCTACTTTCTGGTCTCGAGATCTTGACGGCAACTATGCTCTTACACTCAGACCGTTATTGGGGGTGGTAGCCCGACCAAGGCATCAGGAGGGTTGTTTAGCTATTTCCTGGTCTCGAGATCTAGATGGCAACTATGCTCTTACACTTAGACCCTTCTTGGGGGTGGTAGCCAGACCAAGGCATCATGAGGGCTGTTTAGCTATTTCTTGGTCTCGAGATCTGGATGGCAACTATGCTCTTACACTCAGAACCTTCTTGGGTGTGGTAGCCTGACCAAAGCATCATGAGGGTTGTTTAGCTATTTCTTGGTCTCGAGATCTGGATGGAAATCATGCTCTTACACTCAGACCCTTCTTGGGGTTGGTAGCCCAAAAAAGGCATCATGAGGGCTGTTTAGCTGTTTCCTAGTCTCAAGATCTGGATTGCAACTATGCTCTTACACTCAAACCCTTCTTGGGGTTGGTAGCTCGAAAAAGGCATCAGGAGAGCTGTTTAGCTATTTCCTGGTCTCGAGATCTGGATGGCAACTATGCTCTTACACTCAGACCCTTATTGGGGGTGGTAGCCCGACCAAGGCATCATGAGGGTTATTTAGCTATTTTCTGGTCTCGAGATCTAGATGGCAACTATGCTCTTACACTTAGACTCTTATTGGGGGTGGTAGCACAACCAATGCATCTGGAAGGCTGTTTAGCTATTTCCTTGTCTCGAGATCTGGATGGCAACTATGCTCTTACACTCAGACCCTTCTTGGGTGTGGTAGCCGACCAAGGCATTAAGAGGGCTGTTAAGCTATTTCCTGGTCTCGAGATCTGGAAGGCAACTCTGCTCTTACACTCAGACCCTTTTTGGGGGTGGTAGCCAGACCAAGGCATCATGAGGGTTGTTTATCTATTTCCTGGTCTCGAGATCTAGATGGCAACTATGCTCTTACACTCATACCTTTCTTGGGGGTGGTAGCACAACCACGGCATCTGTAAGGCTGTTTAGCTATTTCCTGGTCTCGAGATCTAGATGGCAACTATGCTCTTACACTCAGACCCTTCTTGGGCGTGGTAGCCTGACCAAAGCATCAGGAGGGTTGTTTAGCTATTTCTTGGTCTCGAGATCTGGATGGCAATCATGCTCTTACACTCAGACCCTTCTTGGGGTTGGTAGCCCAAAAAAGGCATCAGGAGGGCTGTTTAGCTGTTTCCTAGTCTCAAGATCTGGATTGCAACTATGCTCTTACACTCAAACCCTTATTGGGAGTGGTAGCCCGACCAAGGCATCAGGAGGGTTGTTTAGATATTTTCTGGTCTCGACATCTAGATGGCAACTATTCTCTTACACTCAGACCCTTCTTGGGGGTGGTAGCACAACCAAGGCATCTGGAAGGCGGTTTAGCTATTTCCTGGTCTCGAGATCTGGATGGCAACTTTGCTCTTACACTCAGACCCTTCCTGGCCTTGGTAGCCCGACCAAGGCATTAGGAGGGCTGTTAAGCTATTTCCTGGTCTTGAGATCTGGATGGAAACTATGCTCTTACACTCAGACCTTTCTTGGGGGTGGTAGCCTGACCAAGGCATCAGGAGGGTTGTTTAGCTGTTTCTTGGTCTCAAGATCTGGATGGCAATCATGCTCTTACACTCAGACCCTTCTTGGGGTTGGTCCCGAAAAAGGCATCAGGAGGACTGTTTAGCGATTTCCTGGTCTCGAGATCTGGATGGCAACTATGCTCTTACACTCAGACCCTTCTTGGCCGAGGTAGCCCGACTAAGGCATTATGAGGGCTGTTAAGCTATTTCCTGGTCTCGAGATCTGGATGGCAACCATGCTTTTACACTCAGACCCTTCTTGGGGGTGGTAGCCTGACCAAGGCATCAGGAGGGTTGTTTAGCTATTTCATGGTCTCGAGATCTGGATGGCAAATATGCTCTTACACTCAGACCCTTCTTGGGGTTGGACCCGAAAAAGGCATCAGGAGGACTGTTTAGCTACTTTTTGGTCTCGAGATCTTGACGGCAACTATGCTCTTACACTCAGACCGTTATTGGGGGTGGTAGCCCGACCAAGGCATCAGGAGGGTTGTTTAGCTATTTCCTGGTCTCGAGATCTAGATGGCAACTATGCTCTTACACTCAGACCCTTCTTGGGGGTGGTAGCCTGACCAAGGCATCATGAGGGCTGTTTAGCTATTTCTTGGTCTCGAGATCTGGATGGCAACTATGCTCTTACACTCAGAACCTTCTTGGGTGTGGTAGCCTGACCAAAGCATCATGAGGGTTGTTTAGCTATTTCTTGGTCTCGAGATCTGGATGGAAATCATGCTCTTACACTCAGACCCTTCTTGGGGTTGGTAGCCCAAAAAAGGCATCATGAGGGCTGTTTAGCAATTTCCTAGTCTTAAGATCTGGATGGCAACTATGCTCTTACACTCAGACCCTTATTGGGGGTGGTAGCCCGACCAAGACATCAGGAGGGTTGTTTAGATATTTTGCTGGCTTGACATCTAGATGGCAACTATGCTCTTACACTCAGACCCTTGTTTTGGGTGGTAGCACAACCAAGGCATCAAGAAGGCTATTTATCTACTTTCTGGTCTCGAGATTTGGATGGCAGCTATGCTCTTACACTCAGACCCTTCTTGGGAGTGGTAGCCCAACCAAGGCATTAGGAAGGCTGTTAAGCTATTTCCTAGTCTCAAGACCTGGAAGGCAACTATGCTCTTACACTCAGACCCTTATTAGGAGTGGTAGCCCGACCAAGGCATCAGGAGGGTTGTTTAGCTATTTCCTGGTCTTGAGATCTAGATGGCAACTATGCTCTTACACTTAGATCTTTCTTGGGGGTGGTAGCACAACCAAGGCATCTGGATGGCTGTTTAGCTATTTCCTGGTCTCGAGATCTGGATGGCAACTATGCTCTTACACTCAGACCCTTCTTAGGCGTGGTAGCCCGACCAAGGCATCAGGAGGGTTGTTTAGATATTTTCTGGTCTCGACATCTAGATGGCAACTATTCTCTTACACTCAGACCCTTCTTGGGGGTGGTAGCACAACCAAGGCATCTGGAAGGCGGTTTAGCTATTTCCTGGTCTCGAGATCTGGATGGCAACTTTGCTCTTACACTCAGACCCTTCTTGGCCTTGGTAGCCCGACCAAGGCATTAGGAGGGCTGTTAAGCTATTTCCTGGTCTTGAGATCTGGATGGAAACTATGCTCTTACACTCAGACCTTTCTTGGGGGTGGTAGCCTGACTAAGGCATCAGGAGGGTTGTTTAGCTGTTTCTTGGTCTCAAGATCTGGATGGCAATCATGCTCTTACACTCAGACCCTTCTTGGGGTTGGTCCCGAAAAAGGCATCAGGAGGACTGTTTAGCGATTTCCTGGTCTCGAGATCTGGATGGCAACTATGCTCTTACACTCAGACCCTTCTTGGCCGAGGTAGCCCGACCAAGGCATTAGGAGGGCTGTTAAGCTATTTCCTGGTCTCGAGATCTGGATGGCAACCATGCTTTTACACTCAGACCCTTCTTGGGGGTGGTAGCCTGACCAAGGCATCAGGAGGGTTGTTTAGCTATTTCATGGTCTCGAGATCTGGATGGCAAATATGCTCTTACACTCAGACCCTTCTTGGGGTTAGACCCGAAAAAGGTATCAGGAGGACTGTTTAGCTACTTTCTGGTCTCGAGATCTTGACGGCAACTATGCTCTTACACTCAGACCGTTATTGGGGGTGGTAGCCCGACCAAGGCATCAGGAGGGTTGTTTAGCTATTTCCTGGTCTCGAGATCTAGATGGCAACTATGCTCTTACACTTAGACCCTTCTTGGGGGTGGTAGCCAGACCAAGGCATCATGAGGGCTGTTTAGCTATTTCTTGGTCTCGAGATCTGGATGGCAACTATGCTCTTACACTCAGAACCTTCTTGGGTGTGGTAGCCTGACCAAAGAATCATGAGGGTTGTTTAGCTATTTCTTGGTCTCGAGATCTGGATGGAAATCATGCTCTTACACTCAGACCCTTCTTGGGGTTGGTAGCCCAAAAAAGGCATCATGAGGGCTGTTTAGCTGTTTCCTAGTCTCAAGATCTGGATTGCAACTATGCTCTTACACTCAAACCCTTCTTGGGGTTGGTAGCTCGAAAAAGGCATCAGGAGAGCTGTTTAGCTATTTCCTGGTCTCGAGATCTGGATGGCAACTATGCTCTTACACTCAGACCCTTATTGGGGGTGGTAGCCCGACCAAGGCATCATGAGGGTTATTTAGCTATTTTCTGGTCTCGAGATCTAGATGGCAACTATGCTCTTACACTTAGACTCTTATTGGGGGTGGTAGCACAACCAATGCATCTGGAAGGCTGTTTAGCTATTTCCTTGTCTCGAGATCTGGATGGCAACTATGCTCTTACACTCAGACCCTTCTTGGGTGTGGTAGCCGACCAAGGCATTAAGAGGGCTGTTAAGCTATTTCCTGGTCTCGAGATCTGGAAGGCAACTCTGCTCTTACACTCAGACCCTTTTTGGGGGTGGTAGCCAGACCAAGGCATCATGAGGGTTGTTTATCTATTTCCTGGTCTCGAGATCTAGATGGCAACTATGCTCTTACACTCATACCTTTCTTGGGGGTGGTAGCACAACCACGGCATCTGTAAGGCTGTTTAGCTATTTCCTGGTCTCGAGATCTAGATGGCAACTATGCTCTTACACTCAGACCCTTCTTGGGCGTGGTAGCCTGACCAAAGCATCAGGAGGGTTGTTTAGCTATTTCTTGGTCTCGAGATCTGGATGGCAATCATGCTCTTACACTCAGACCCTTCTTGGGGTTGGTAGCCCAAAAAAGGCATCAGGAGGGCTGTTTAGCTGTTTCCTAGTCTCAAGATCTGGATTGCAACTATGCTCTTACACTCAAACCCTTATTGGGAGTGGTAGCCCGACCAAGGCATCAGGAGGGTTGTTTAGATATTTTCTGGTCTCGACATCTAGATGGCAACTATTCTCTTACACTCAGACCCTTCTTGGGGGTGGTAGCATAACCAAGGCATCTGGAAGGCGGTTTAGCTATTTCCTGGTCTCGAGATCTGGATGGCAACTTTGCTCTTACACTCAGACCCTTCTTGGCCTTGGTAGCCCGACCAAGGCATTAGGAGGGCTGTTAAGCTATTTCCTGGTCTTGAGATCTGGATGGAAACTATGCTCTTACACTCAGACCTTTCTTGGGGGTGGTAGCCTGACCAAGGCATCAGGAGGGTTGTTTAGCTGTTTCTTGGTCTCAAGATCTGGATGGCAATCATGCTCTTACACTCAGACCCTTCTTGGGGTTGGTCCCGAAAAAGGCATCAGGAGGACTGTTTAGCGATTTCCTGGTCTCGAGATCTGGATGGCAACTATGCTCTTACACTCAGACCCTTCTTGGCCGAGGTAGCCCGACTAAGGCATTAGGAGGGCTGTTAAGCTATTTCCTGGTCTCGAGATCTGGATGGCAACCATGCTTTTACACTCAGACCCTTCTTGGGGGTGGTAGCCTGACCAAGGCATCAGGAGGGTTGTTTAGCTATTTCATGGTCTCGAGATCTGGATGGCAAATATGCTCTTACACTCAGACCCTTCTTGGGGTTGGACCCGAAAAAGGCATCAGGAGGACTGTTTAGCTACTTTTTGGTCTCGAGATCTTGACGGCAACTATGCTCTTACACTCAGACCGTTATTGGGGGTGGTAGCCCGACCAATGCATCAGGAGGGTTGTTTAGCTATTTCCTGGTCTCGAGATCTAGATGGCAACTATGCTCTTACACTCAGACCCTTCTTGGGGGTGGTAGCCTGACCAAGGCATCATGAGGGCTGTTTAGCTATTTCTTGGTCTCGAGATCTGGATGGCAACTATGCTCTTACACTCAGAACCTTCTTGGGTGTGGTAGCCTGACCAAAGCATCATGAGGGTTGTTTAGCTATTTCTTGGTCTCGAGATCTGGATGGAAATCATGCTCTTACACTCAGACCCTTCTTGGGGTTGGTAGCCCAAAAAAGGCATCATGAGGGCTGTTTAGCAATTTCCTAGTCTTAAGATCTGGATGGCAACTATGCTCTTACACTCAGACCCTTATTGGGGGTGGTAGCCCGACCAAGACATCAGGAGGGTTGTTTAGATATTTTGCTCGCTTGATATCTAGATGGCAACTATGCTCTTACACTCAGACCCTTGTTTTGGGTGGTAGCACAACCAAGGCATCAAGAAGGCTATTTATCTACTTCCTGGTCTCGAGATTTGGATGGCAGCTATGCTCTTACACTCAGACCCTTCTTGGGAGTGGTAGCCCAACCAAGGCATTAGGAAGGCTGTTAAGCTATTTCCTAGTCTCAAGACCTGGAAGGCAACTATGCTCTTACACTCAGACCCTTATTAGGAGTGGTAGCCCGACCAAGGCATCAGGAGGGTTGTTTAGCTATTTCCTGGTCTTGAGATCTAGATGGCAACTATGCTCTTACACTTAGATCTTTCTTGGGGGTGGTAGCACAACCAAGGCATCTGGATGGCTGTTTAGCTATTTCCTGGTCTCGAGATCTGGATGGCAACTATGCTCTTACACTCAGACCCTTCTTAGGCGTGGTAGCCCGACCAAGGCATTAGAAGGGCTGTTAAGCTATTTACTACTCTCGAGATCTTGATGGCAACTATGTTCTTATACTCAGACCCTTCTTGGGGGTGGTAGCCTGACCAAGGCATCAGGAGGGTTGTTTAGCTATTTCTTGATCTCGAGATCTGGATGGCAATCATGCTCTTACACTCAGACCCTTCTTGGGGTTGGTAGCCCGAAAATGGCATCAGGAGGGCTGTTTAGCTATTTCCTGGTCTCGAGATCTGGATGGCAACTATACTCTTACACTCAAACCCTTATTTGGGGTGGTAACCCGACCAAGGCATCAGGAGGGTATTTTAGCTATTTCCTGGTCTCGAGATCTAGATGGCAACTATGCTCTTACACTCAGACCATTCTTGGGGGTGGTAGCACAACCAAGGCATCTGGAAGGCTGTTTAGCTATTTCCTGGTCTCGAGATCTGGATGGCAACTATGCTCTTACACTCAGACCCTTCTTGGGCGTGGTAGCTCGACCAAGGCATTGGGAGGGCTGTTAAGCTATTTCCTAGTCTCGAGATCTGGATGGCAACTATGCTCTTACACTCAGACCCTTATTGGGGGTGGTAGCCCGACCAAGGCATCAGGAGGTTTGTTTAGCTATTTCCTGGTCTCGAGATCTAGATGGCAACTATGCTCTTACACTCAGACCCTTCTTGGGGTTGGTAGCCCGACCAATGCATCAGGAGGGCTGTTTATCTATTTCCTGGTCTCGAGATCTGGATGGCAACTATGCTCTTACACTCAGACCCTTCTTGGGGGTGGTAGCATAACCAAGGCCTCTGGAAGGCTGTTTAACTATTTCCTGGTCTCGAGATCTTGATGGCTACTATGCTCGTACACTCAGACCCTTCTTGGGCGTGGTAGCCCGACCAAGACATTAGGAGGGCTGTTAAGCTATTTCCTGGTCTCGAGATCTGGATGGCAACTATGCTCTTACACTCAGACCCTTTTTGGGGGTGCTAGCCAGACCAAGGCATCAGGAGGGTTGTTTAGCTATTTCCTGGTCTCAAGATCTAGATGGCAACTATGCTCTTACACTTAGACCTTTCCTGGGGGTGGTAGCACAACCAAGGCATCTGGAAGGCTGTTTAGCTATTTCCTGGTCTCGAGATCTTAATGGCAACTATGCTCTTACACTCAGACCCTTCTTGGGCGTGGTAGCCCAACCAAGGCGTTAGGAGGGCTGTTAAGCTATTTACTGGTCTCCAGATCTGGATGGCAACTATGCTCTATAACTGTGACCCTTCTTGGGGGTGGTAGCGTGACCAAGGCATCAGGAGGGTTGTTTAGCTATTTCTTGATCTCGAGATCTGGATGGCAATCATGCTCTTACACTCAGACCCTTATTGGGGTTGGTAGCCCGAAAAAGGCATCAGGAGGGCTGTTTAGCTATTTCCTGGTCTCGAGATCTGGATGGCAACTATGCTCTTACACTCAGACCCTTATTGGGGGTGGTAGCCCGACCAAGGCATCAGGAGGGTTGTTAAGCTATTTCCTGGTCTCGAGATCTAGATGGCAACTATGCTCTTACACTCAGACCCTTCTTGGGGGTGGTAGCACAACCGAGGAATCTGGAAGGCTATTTAGCTATTTCCTGGTCTCGAGATATGGATGGCAACTATGCTCTTATACTCAGACCCTTCTGGAGCGTGGTAGCCCGACCAAGGCATTAGGAGGGCTGTTAAGCTATTTCCTGGTCTCGAGATCTGGATGGCAACTATGCTCTTACACTCAGACCTTTTATTGGGGGTGGTAGCCCGACCAAGGCATCAGGAGGGTTGGTTAGCTTTTTCCTGGTCTCGAGATCTAGATGGCAACTATGCTTTTACACTTAGACCTTTCTTGGGGGTGGTAGCAAAACCAAGGCATCTGGAAGGCTATTTAGCTATTTCCTGGTCTCGAGATCTGGATGGCAACTATGCTCTTACACTCAGACTCTTTTTGGGCGTGGTAGCCCGACCAAGGCATTAGGAGGGCTGTTAAGCTATTTCCTGGTCACGAGATCGAGATGGCAACTATGCTCTTACACTCAGACCCTTCTTGGGGGTGGTAGCCTGACCAAGGCATCAGGAGGGTTGTTTAGCTATTTCTTGATCTCGAAATCTGGATGGCAATCATGCTCTTACACTCAGACCCTTCTTGGGGTTGGTAGCCCGAAAAAGGTATCAAGAGGGCTGTTTAGCTATTTCCTGGTCTCGAGATCTGGATGGCAACTATGCTCTTACACTCAGACCCTTCTTGGGGATGGTAGCCTCACTAAGGCATCAGGAGGGTTTTTTAGCTATTTCTTGATCTCGAGATCTAGATGGCAATCATGCTCTTACACTCAGACCCTTCTTGGGGTTGGTAGCCCGAAAAAGGTATCAGGAGGGCTGTTTAGCTATTTCCTGGTCTCGAGTTCTGGATGGCAACTATGCTCTTACACTCAGACCTTTCTTGGGGGTGGTAGCCTGACCAAGGCATCAGGAGGGTTGTTTAGCAATTTCTTGGTCTCGAGATCTGGATGGCAATCATGTTCTTACACTCAGACCCTTCTTCGGGTTGGTCCCGAAAAAGGCATCAGGATGACTGTTTAGCTATTTCCTGGTCTCGAGATCTTGACGGCAACTATGCTTTTACACTCAGACCCTTATTGGGGGTGGTAGCCCGACCAAGGCATCAGGAGGGTTGTTTAGCTATTTCCTGGTCTCGAGATTGAGATGGCAACTATGCTCTTACACTCAGACCCTTCTTGGGGGTGGTAGCCTGACCAATGCATCAGGAGGGTTGTTTAGCTATTTCTTGATCTCGAGATCTGGATGGCAATCATGCTCTTACACTCAGACCCTTCTTGGGGTTGGTAGCCCGAAAAAGGTATCAGGAGGGTTGTTTATCTATTTCCTAGTCTCGAGATCTGGATGGCAACTATGCTCTTACACTCAGACCCTTCTTGGGGGTGGTAGCCTGACCAATGCATCAAGAGGGTTGTTTAGCTATTTCTTGATCTCGAGATCTGGATGGCAATAATGCTCTTACACTCAGACCCTTCTTGGTGTTGGTAGCTCGAAAAAGGAATCAGGAGGGCTGTTTAGCTATTTCCTGGTCTCGAGATCTAGACGGCAACTATGCTCTTACACTCAGACCCGTATTAGGTAGCCCGACCAAGGCATCATGAGGGTTGTTTAGCTATTTCCTGGTCTCGAGATCTAGATGGCAACTATGCTCTTACACTTAGACCCTTCTTGGGGGTGGTAGCACAACCAAGGCATCTGGAAGGCTGTTTAGCTATTTCCTGGTCTCGAGATCTGGATGGCAACTATGCTCTTACACTCAGACCCTTCTTGGGTGTGGTAGCCCGACCAAGGCATTAGGAGGGCTGTTAAGCTATTTCCTGGTCTCGAGATCTGGATGGCAACTATGCTCTTACACTCAGACCTTTTTTAGGGGTGGTAGCCCGACCAACGCATCATGAGGGTTGTTTAGCTATTTCCTGGTCTCGAGATCTAGATGGCAACTATGCTCTTACACTCAGACCTTTCTTGGGGGTGGTAGCACAACCAAGGCATCTGGAAGGCTGTTTAGCTATTTCCTGGTCTCGAGATCTGGATCCAACTATGCTCTTACACTCAGACTTTTCTTGGGCGTGGTAGCCTAACTAACGCATCAGGAGGGTTGTTTAGCTATTTCTTGGTCTCGAGATCTGGATGGCAATCATGCTCTTACACTCAGACCCTTCTTGGGGTTGGTAGCCCAAAAAAGGCATCAGGAGGGCTGTTTAGCTATTTCCTTGTCTCAAGATCTGGATGGCAACTATGCTCTTACACTCAGACCCTTATTGGGGGTGGTAGCCTGACCATGGCATTAGGATGGTTGTTTAGATATTTTCTGGTCTCGACATCTAGATGGCAACTATGCTCTTACACTCAGACCCTTCTTGGGGGTGGTAGCACAACCAAGGCATCTGGAAGGCTGTTTAGCTATTTCCTGGTCTCGAGATCTGGATGGCAACTATGCTCTTACACTCAGACCGTTCTTGGCCGTGGTAGCCCGACCAAGGCATTAGGAGGGCTGTTAAGCTATTTCCTGGTCTCGAGATCTGGATGCAACTATGCTCTTACACTCAGACCCTTCTTGGGGGTGGTAGCCTGACCAAGGCATCAGGAGGGTTGTTTAGCTATTTCTTGGTCTCGAGATCTGGATGGCAATCATGTTCTTACACTCAGACCCTTCTTGGGGTTGGTCCTGAAAAAGGCATCAGGAGGACTGTTTAGCTATTTCCTGGTCTCGAGATCTTGACGGCAGCTATACTCTTACACTCAAACCCTTATTGGGGGTGTAGCCCGACCAAGGCATCAGGAGGGTTGTTTAGCTATTTCCTGGTCTCGAGATCTAGATGGCAACTATGATCTTACACTCAGACCCTTCTTGGGGGTGCTAGCCCGACCAAGGAATCTGGAAGGCTATTTAGCTATTTCCTGGTCTCGAGATATGGATGGCAACTATGCTCTTACACTCAGACCCTTCTTGGTCCTGGTAGCCCGACCAATGCATTAGGAGGGCTGTTAAGCTATTTCCTGGTCTCGAGATCTGGAAGGCAACTATGCTCTTACACTCAGACCCCTTTTGGGGGTGGTAGCCGGACCAAGGCATCAGGAGGGTTGGTTAGCTATTTCCTGGTCTCGAGATCTAGATCCCAACTATGCTCTTACACTTAGACCTTTCTTGGGGGTGGTAGCAAAACCAAGGCATCTGGAAGGCTGTTTAGCAAAAGAGTGCAAACAGCTCTACAGTGGTGGTCCAGTGCGGGTTGCAACCGCACTCCGACCGCACTCCAGCAGCACTCATGTTCATAGTCGTGGCAGGATACAAGTAAAGAGAAAAAGTGCGGGTACAGTGCGGGTCACCCAACCGCACTCCACCCGTACCATTGCCAAACCAGAGAAGCTGATGTTGCACCTGACGATAAAGTGCGGGTACTATGCGGGTCATCCAACCCCACTAATGCCAAACAAGAGAAGTTGAAGAGGCACTTGATATTAGAGTGCGGGTACTGTGCAGGTTATCAAACCGCACACCACCCGCACTTGCACCAAGAACAGAAGAGCAGAACTGCACCTGACGTTAGAGTGCGGGTATTGTGCGGGTCATCAAACCGCACTCCACCCACACTTGCACCAAAGACAGAAGAGTAGAATTGTACCTGACATTAAAGTGCTGGTACTGTGCGGGTCATCAAACCGCACTCCACCCGCACTTGCACCAAGAACAGAAGGTAGATTTTACACCTAACAGGGAAGTGCGATTCAAGTGCGATTCCAAGTGCGGGTCAAGTGCGGGTGATTCAACCGCACTCCACCCGCACTAATGCCCTGATCTGAGAACTGAAGTTGCAGACAACCTATACAGTGCGGGTACAGTGCGGGTAATTCACCCGCACTCCACCCGCACTACGAGCGCGCCAGTCTGATTTTCAAAGCTTAAGTGACCTATTTTTGTATCTAGTATAAATAGAAAAGTATAGAAACGTTTTAAAGAGCTTTTTACTTCGTTTAGCAGAGATTAAGCATTCTTAGATCTAGTTTCTCTCTCTCCCTCTCTCTCATCCTTACATTCTCTACTCAACTTCAAGGAAGTTAGGAGATTATATTGATATTCATGTCTATCTTCCATTGATCTATTCTTGTTGTGAATGTTTATCATTGATTTCTTGTGTAGATACATCCTCTTTGCAAGATATCTTTGTATTATGTATGAGTATTGCATCTATATATACATCCTAAAGCTTTAAAGAATAGACGAAAAGTCATGAATTCCGACTCTGGAACCGCTCTTTTAATCTAACATCGATCGTGTTTTCCGGCACTATACATCCTAGGTCGGAATCCGTGAGAGAGTTAGAAGTCATCACTATACATCCTAGGGTGACTATTTTTAATCGGTTGAGTCATTGTTAGGTAGACGAGCTTCATTTCTAGAATCCGATAAACAGCCAACTCTATACATCCTAGGTTGGTAGTTTACACGGATTAATCCTTAATAGGTGGTCCGCACTATACATGCTAGGTTGGCCACCTTCTAGGGATAAATAACCGACTCTATACATCCTAGGTCGGTTACCTTGAATAGCCGTGCTATTGACAAGTCTGTTGCATTGCCCAGTATTTACTTTCGTTTCCATTAACTCCTTAGTTTCCATCATCTCTATATATCCCTCATTCCATTTTCCCCTTCATTAATTTGCATAATTAATTTAGTGTTATTTTTAGTGTAATTCACCACCTACATTTTCACCAACTCATGTTTAGCTATTATATATATACATATCATTACTTTAGCAATAACTAATTTAGCTAGCTCCGCTCCCTGTGGACGACACTCCACTTGCCACTATATTTATGTCCTCAAACTGATTTAGGCTTTGTGAGGTTTTATCAAATATTATTGACAGACTGATCTTTTAAAACGACACTGAGAAAAACGTTCTGTCAAATGGCGCCGCTGCCGGGGAGCGGCATGTTTAGTTTAATTAGTTTTGCATAAGCATCGGTTAGTCTAGTAATATTTCTGCTCTGCCCTATCTATTTCTCGTTTACGTTGTGTGTTATTTGTTGTAAAATTTTAGGATTTTAAGTATATGCACGGAAGAAGATCGTTAAGAGGAACAGTGTTTCCAGTTATCGATAACATCAATCAGTTGGGTAGAAGAACCGGGCAGTTAGAAGGAAACATGGACGATCATAATCAGAATGAGCAGCAGGCTCGAGAGAATGAGGGAAGTGTACATGGGGACGAACAGCTAGGTCTCACCATGGGCGAGTACACGCTCCCGTTTGTAGGTAATGTGCCCACTGCCATAGTACTGGATGATGTAACAAGGCAGTATGAGTTGAAAACTATGCATATTAGCCTACTGCCATTGTTTAGTGGGCGAACTACCGAGGATTGCCTCCAATTTATGAAACAATATGGGGCCACCCTAGAAACCTTCCTGGTAATAGCTCGCCAAGCAGTACTGACAAGGGAGCAGCTTCATCTCAGGTGTTTCTAGTATTGTCTGAAAGATGCCGCCATGACATGGTACATGAACTTGAGGCCAGGATCACTGGTGACATGGAGTCAGGTTTGCAAGGTCTTCTTCAACAAATATTTTCCGTCACAGAAAGCAAAAGACCTAAGGTTGAAGATAGCATCCTTTGTCGAAGAGAACGGTGAACCATTCCATGAGGCATTGGAGAGGTTTAACTTATTGTTAGCTCAAATGCCACCGCATACATACCATCCAGAGCTGAAGGCTAATTCCTTCTATAGTGGACTTTCACCGATAATACAAAGGTTACTGGATAATGCATGCGGAGGTACCATAGCAGACAAGAGGGCAGTTGAAGCTTATGACATTCTGGAGAAGATTGCCCAGAACTCACAACAGAGGACATCACATGTGAGAAGGGGTGGAAGAATAGAAGTGGGTCAGGATACCCAAGTTCAAATCTAGATGTCTAGAATGAACAAGGAGCTTCAATCAATCAAGGAGCTTATAACCGGAAAACCAGGGTCCTCCTAAGGAGTGAGTCAAGTCATGGGAGAGATAGAAGGAGGAGAAGGGCATTTCAGTCAAGAAGAGCAAGCCCAAGCCGTTGGGGAATTTCCAAGGCCAAGGAATGACCCATATTCGAACACATATAATCCAGGGTTGAGAAACCACCCAAACTTGTCTTGGTCCAACAATAACCACCTAGGAGCAACAACTTACCAAGGTGGCAACACCAATTTCCAAGGTGGAAACAACAACCAAGGGTACCAAAACTGGGGATACAATAGATACAATCAAGGAGGGGCAAACAACAACAATCAATGGGGAAGTTCAAGTAGTAACCCACCATCCAACTTCAATTCCCACGCTTCCGCTAGCTAACCAAAGGACAAATCTCTAGAGGAGATAGTGAGCACAGTGATCAAAACTGTTGGTATCGGGGTCGGAAGCCCTCAAGAACACTTTGCATGCCTCTGAGCAACGGATGACAGCTTACATGCAGTCCAATGATCAGAGAGAAAATAGTCATGGAGCGTCACTGAAGAAGATGGAAACTCAGTTGGCACAGATTTTTGATGCATTGGTCAAGAACAAGGAGAAGGCATCAAACTCCGATGAACATGTTAACGTGTTAGAGGTCATCCAGTTGGGAATTGATGAAACCGAGGAAAGTATGGTAGAGGTCATAGATAAGAAAGAAAAGGGAAGTGACATATACTCTCCCATTAAACTTGAGGACCCCGGGAGTTTCGTCATAGAGGTACAAATTGAGAATTCACAAAAGATGGGAGCGGTCCTTGATATTGGGGCTAGCATCAATATGATGCCTTTAGAGGTATACGAACAACTGAAGATTCAGTCAATCAAGCCCACCTCCCAGACTCTCATCATGACAGACAATTCTCCCATCACCCCAGTTGGTATCGTGGAGGAAGTTTATGTGAATGTGCACGGTTTGATGGTGCCGGTAGAATTTGTTGTGTTGGATTGCAAACGAGGAGAATCTAGTGATAGGGACTGGAAACTACTGTTGGGGAGGCCATTCATGGCCACAGCGAGTATGGTAGTTGATATTTGTTCTAGGGACATTTCCTTCAGTTGTGGAGGTAAGAGTGTAAACTTCAAGGTAACATCCCCCGGAACAAGCCAAGTAAGAGATTGTTTAATCTTGGAGGCACCAAATTCAAGAAAGAAAAGAAGCCGGGTGCTCACCCTTGTGCAAGCCTTTGAGGGTGTTAAGGAGATGGAATTGGGAAACCAAGACTGCATTAAGGAAAGGCAAGAATCAGAATTCGAAGAGGAGGAAGCAAATACTGAACTTTTTGAACAATTAGATGAGCTTGAGCAAGACAACACAAAGCTAGCACTGGAGGTTTGTTTGCTTAAGCCTAAGAATGGACAGTTGAAGAAGAAATTGCATGATCTCTCAACAGTGAACAACGGGTTAAAAGAGCAAGTAGTGGAGCTTGCCACCAAAAAGGAGTTAGTCTCCAAGAACTTAGATGCATTGGCAAAGCTCTCAGACGAGTTTGAAGAAGACTATGGGAGAAGGATAAGGAAACTTCAACTAGGTGTGGAGGAGTCCGCAAGGGCGGTAAGGGAATTGCAAGAACAGTTGAGCACGAAAGATAATGAGTTGAAGCGGGCCAAGGTCAAGGAGTGTGATTTGATTGAGCAACTCGCTGTGATAGAAAATAATGTCAAATCCCTCAGATTCGGACAACAGAAAGTGGCCCACGCCAACAATCGAACAGGGAGTTTCCCTAACCGTCCTATTACTTGTTATTTTTGTGCCAAAAAAGGGCACACTAAAGCTTATTGCTTTAGTTTCCAACGGTTCAAAACAAGTAGAGTTGGATCTATGATGAACCCACCAAGGGTTAAACAAATATGGGTTCGAAAGGACCTAGTCGTACAAAAGGGAAGTGGGAAGAGATGCAGTGCATAGACATTTGGCACCAGTTTGGGTGGCCAAGTTGAATGTGCTCCCCATTCCGGTAAAACCTCATTGGGTTGACCGAGTCCCACTTTGAGTGCATTGCACTCACTTTTGAATTTATTATAGTGTTTTTATTTGTATTTGTATTTTTCGGATGGTTAGTTTTTTTTATTGTAAACTTTTGAGAATGCTTGAGAATGTTTAAAGGGTTTAGTGTTGGTGCAGATACAGTTGCATGGCAGAGTTCAGGAGTCTGTCCAGGGGAACAGTGCGCTTATAGTGCGGGTCAGTCACCCGCACTCGTACCGCACTCCGAAAGCATCAGGTAATAAAGTGCGTGGTACAGTGCGGGTCAGTCACCCGCACTCCACCCGCACTTTGGTCGCACAGTATATATACTGCCTGTCGTTCTCTAGGGCTCCACTTGCCACAAAAAAACAAAACAACACAGCAAACTTCAAATTTTTCCCTCTTCTCAACCGAAAGGTATTCCGTGTGTGCCACATTTTCGATTTTTCGGCAACCAAGGTATGGATTCTTACTCTAATTTCATTACATATCTCTCTAATCCAAACCCTAACCCTCTTTATCAAAATTCTTTTTCCTCTTATGCATGAACTTCATTAGTGAGGGTTTTGAACTTTTGTTTTTGGCTTTGCTAATATCTAAGAGGATGGAATGATGGGTGTTATTTAATTATGCATGTGATGTGTTCATGGTTACATTGATTTTCTATTGCATTTGGGTATTCAAACTATGAATTTGGGTTTATATGGTTGAATGGAAGCCTATACATGAGTTAGAGTCATATTGGGGTTAATTCGGTCAATGATGTGCTGAGATTATGAAATGTATGCATGAATTGAAATTCTGCATGTGCTGGTGTCTGGTAACGAGTTAGAGTGCGGTCACAGTGCGGGTCATTCACCTGCACTTTACCCGCACTTTATCCTCCTGACAGCATTTTTGTCCTTTAAATTTCCTTCATCATAACCTCATGGTTCTTTGATCCGAATATTGCCTTAAAAACTGTTGTTTATTGTGCAGATGTCAGGAAGAACTAGGAAATTAGCTAGGCAAGCTAGTCAGGGTTCCGAAGAAAGACCGCGGAGAAGACCCCAAGTTCCACCGCCATGCATGAGACACCCAGATTTCGAGGACCGTTTAGAATATTTCAGGGAGCGTGACATAGTGGTGGAGAGGGGGATAGTAGTTGAAGAGCTGGAGGGCACCCCGATTCCTCTAATGGTTGAAACAAGGGGATGGGAAACCTTTGTTAGCCCCCCCCCCCCCCCCCCCCCCCCCCCCGATGTATTGCCGACGTGTGGTCGAAGAATTCTTTGCTGGAATGGTACCTGAAACTTTTCAGTGCACTTCTTCGGTTCTGGTCCGCGGGGTAGAAGTCCGGATGACTATAGCGGACATTAACATGTACTATAGGACTGAGCTTTCAGTTGATCCCGAAGCAGTCGGAGGTCTAAAGCAGGGGGTGACTTTGAGTGAATTTTTCTTGGCCCAAAATGTGGATTTTGCAAATCAGTTAGTGATCAGTCCAATGGATTTTTGGGTGGCCCCTGATCTCCGTATGAAGCATACCAACTTAAGGAGTGAGTTGGGTTTCTGGCATGTATTCATCTCCCATTCCTTGATCCCCAGAAAGCACAGGACTTCAGTGAACTTCAATGCAGCAATGATCCTGTACTGTATACTGCAGAATCAGTTGGTCGACATAGGCTTTCTGATCAAGAGAGAGATACTCGAGTTGGGAGGGGTCAGGGTGGACAAGCAGCCACTCATCTTCCCTAGCCTCATCACCACATTCTGCAGAACTGCCAGAATAGATTTTGGATCCGACTCTTTCGAATGCGGTTTGGGGCCAGTTGGGCGTTTTACATGGAATGACCTGGTCAGAGAGCGGGACCCCTCTGGTGTCAGGGTCCGAACAGGGAAGAAGAAACCTGCTTGAGGGGGCAGCACGAGCAGACAGGCTGAAGACATCCCGGAACAACCAAATGTGGAGCCGGTTTACCTCGAATATGGTGATTATAGGCCCGCTATTTCCCAGCCCATGTAGGAGACGTTTGGAGAGGTTCCTTGGCAGACTTTGCTTACAGGATTGGAGAACCTCAGGACCGAGGTCACCAAAAATAGGAGGCAGATTACTGAGAGTAGGGCGGAAGCCAATAAGTATTTTATGGACATTTAGGGCAACCTCACGGACATGAGGGAGGCACTCAGTCTTCCAAGTTATCCACAGAAGAAGAAGAGGCTAGCTGCTTTCTCACCTCCTTCAGGGGGGCCAGACATTAACCCATATGGGGGAGAGCTCCGGGCTGCAATGGAGAGATCCAGGAGGGAGCATGAAAAGCAAATCAGATCAGAGATCGACCCCAAGGGAAAAGGGATCGCCAGTGAACCGGAGAGGGAGTTTTCCGACGACGATTGACCATCCATTATTTTTCTTTGTTGTTATTATTCTAGGACTTTTATTGCTTGAATTTGTATTTGTATTTTCTTTTAAACGGTTTAGACTTATTTTTCTTTTCTTTTCGCATTTAATATTCGTTTGGTAGAGTTGTTGTGTGGTTTTAAGCTAGGTTGTGCATCTTTTGGGAAGCACACAACAACACGCATGGACATCAAACGATCTTCCTTCTAAAGGGAGTTTTCTACCTTCGGTTTTGTACTTAAGCTTTCAATGAATGCGATTTAGTTTTTGTTATTATGAATGAGCATGGTTGAATGTATGTCTAGATTCGGTTTGGGGGTGTTGATCCCTCATCCCGCCATTTATTGCGATTATGCTTGTTCTTTCCAACAATGAGGACATTGTTGAGTTTTGGTTTGGGGGCGCATCACGCCTCCGCCTTGTACAGTTTAGTGTCCAATTTTTCAATTTTGTCGCTTGTCCATTTGTTTCAAACTGTAATCCAGTATGGGTATGATGCCTCTAGAGTGTGCTTTTGACGAGTTCCTTATATGCGCTCTGACCTTGTGATATAGTTTGGTGCCACTTGAGGGTTAGCTTGCACCATCATGGGTTCGTCCCACCCGTTGGTGTTAAGTATTGGGGACTCATTGTTCCCATGTCTTGTTCTAATAGTGGAGATACCCGTGAGATCACAAACACAAGCATGAAAGTGCATTTTCTGAGTGCATTATTGATTATTCTTAAACACGCCTCTCGTCATGTATGTCATGTGCCATAGAACTTGCATCATTTTGTGAATTGCGTGATGGATGCTTTCATTCCCTTTTTGGATGGTTATGGAAGTGATATTAGGGAATGTATGTGTATTGAATTACCTCTATAGCCTAAACACCACTTACCATATTGTGTGCTCCAAAGCCAATTTGAAGCCAAACACTTACCCTTTCATTTGGTACCACATTCAACCATATACTCAATAGCCTAAACACATGCCTACCCTTGTACTAATCATGTTAGGATGGGAAATGGTAGTGATGAAAAGGGTTAAAATGGTCCTAACGGGTAAAATGAAATAATTGTTGAAAATAGGCAAGGAAAGGGGTAAGAACCTTAGTAATGTGCCCTAAATGCCTAAGAAAGGGAAATTGTAACAACCCAAATGGAGTAGAACATTGTGATTGGGAAATTGTTAAAAGAAAAAAAAATTTTAAAGAAAGATTGTACTTGAAGTGCCATAATGGGAGTGTTTTATGCTAAAATCGCTCAAACGAAATGCAATGTTGAAGGCACAAATGTGGGTTAAATGGTTTCCTAGAGGGTTGCATTTAAGCGAGAAAAGAACATGGTGTGGTAGTAGGGATGTATTCTAGCATGATTGGTGAGTTTGAACTCAAAATGTCCATATTTTTGTGTAAACTCATTCAACCCCACAGCCACACTATAACCGGTTGAAAACCCCTTTTTGATCCATGTAAGTCTAGTTTGGGAATGTCGGTTGAAGCACGATCTTTCACATCCATGGCATGGTGACTCGTTCCTAGGATAGTTCATTGCTTAAATCTTATGCAGAATCTTCTTTGCATACTTGTTGTGTGGAACTTAGGACTCTTGAGGAAAGAAAAGAGAGAATCCATGTGAGCTTTAGAATTGAAGCAAATTATGCTCAAGGTATGGGAGTAAGTTGTCCTAATTCATGAATGCCTTTAGGTGTGGGATTCGTGTTCGTACGATCCTCCCTTGGGTGTCTCCAAATTGCTCTCGATCTTGTGCATATGTTTTTTCTCCTCTCTATCACACCTATTTGTATCATATCACACATTGGACTTGCGGCACTGTTGAGATATTGTTTAGGTATATAGAAATTAAATTCAGTTGGCGTCTTACTGTTTCGATTAGATTTGCTCGAGGACGAGCAAAGGTTTGGTTTGGGGGTGTTTGATCGGGCCAAATATGTTGTATATTTAGGCTCTCAGATCCTTACCTTATGTTCTATTTTCGTGCGTTTTTGTATCTCTTATGGGTTGTTTTGTGCTTATTTATAGGAAATAATCCAGAGACAGGTTTGGAAGCATATTGCAGTGATTCGGACAGAAAAAGGGCGAAAGAAAAGGCAAAAGAGTGCAAACAGCTCTACAGTGTGGGTCCAGTGCGGGTCCAGTGCGGGTCGACCTAGTCTCGAGATCTGGATGGCAACTATGCTCTTACACTCAGACCCTTCTTGGGGGTGGTAGCCCGACCAAGGCATCAGGAGGGTTGTTTAGCTATTTCAAGGTCCCGAGATCCGGATGGCAATGCTCTTACACTTAGACCCCTCTTGGGGGTGGTAGCACGAAAAAGGCATCAGGAGAGCTGTTTAGATATTTCCTGGTCTCAAGATCTGGATGGCAACTATGCTCTTACACTCAGACCCTTCTTGGGAGTGGTAGGCCGACCAAGGCATCAGGAGGGTTGTTTAGCTACTTCCAGGTCTCGAGATCAGGATGGCTATGGTCTTACACTTAGACCCTTCTTGGGGGTGGTAGCCCCAAAAAGGCATCAGGAGGGCTGTTTAGCTATTTCTTGGTCTCGAGATCTGGATGGCAACTATGCTCTTACACTCAGACCCTTCTTGGGGTTGGTAGCCTGACCAAGGCATTAGGAGGGCTCTTTAGCTACTTCCTGGTCTCGAGATCTGGATGGAAACTATGCTCTTACACTCAGACCCTTCTTGGGGTTGGTTGCCCGACCAAGGCATTAGGAGGGCTGTTTAGCTATTTCCTGGTCTCGAGATCTGGATGGCAACTATGCTCTTACACTCAGACCCTTCTTGGGGGTGGTAGCCCGACCAAGGCATCAGGAGGGTTGTTTGGCTATTTCCTGGTCTCGAGATCTAGATGGCAGCTATGCTCTTACACTCAGACCCTACTTGGGAGTGGTAGCCCGACCAAGGCATCAGGAGGGTTGTTTAGCTATTTCCTGGTCTCGAGATCTATATGGCAACTATGCTCTTACACTCAGACCCTTCTTGGTAGTGGTAGGCCAACCAAGGCATCAGGAGGGCTTTTTAGCTACATCCTGGTCTCGAGATCTGGATGGCAACTATGCTCTTACACTCAGAACCTTCTTGGGGGTGGTAGCCCGACCAAGGCATCAGGAGGGCTGTTTAGCTATTTCTGGTCTCGAAATCTGGATGGCAACTATGCTCTTATACTCAGACCCTTCTTGGGGGTGGTAGCCCGACCAAGGCATCATGAGGGCTGTTTAGCTATTTCCTGGTCTCGAGATCTGGATGGCAACTATGCTCTTACACTCAGACCCTTCTTGGGGGTGGTAGCCCGACCAAGGCA
Organism: Dipteronia sinensis; assembly: GCA_033220585.1. Classification (NCBI taxonomy): domain Eukaryota; kingdom Viridiplantae; phylum Streptophyta; class Magnoliopsida; order Sapindales; family Sapindaceae; genus Dipteronia; species Dipteronia sinensis. Next base: position 87,573 of record JANJYJ010000976.1, read on the forward strand.
TCAGAAGGGTTGTTTAGCTATTTCAAGGTCTCGAGATCTGGATGGCAATGCTTTTACACTTAGACCCCTCTTGGGGGCGGTAGCACGAAAAAGGCATCAGGAGGGCTGTTTAGCTATTTCCTGGTCTCGAAATCTGGATGGAAACTATGCTCTTACACTCAGACCCTTCTTAGGGTTGGTTGCCCGACCAAGGCATCAGGAGGGCTGTTTAGCTATTTCCTGGTCTCGAAATCTAGATGGCAACTATGCTCTTACACTCAGACCCTTCTTGGGAGTGGTAGTCCGACCAAGGCATCAGGAGGGCTGTTTAGCTACATCCTGGTCTCGAGATCTTGATGGCAACTATGCTCTTACACTCAAAACCTTCTTGGGGGTGGTAGCCCGACCAAGGCATCAGGAGGGTTGTTTATCTATTTCCTGGTCTCTAAATCTGGATGGCAACTATGCTCTTATACTCAGACCCTTCTTGGGGGTGGTAGCCCGACCAAGGCATCATGAGGGCTGTTTAGCTATTTCCTTGTCTCGAGATCTAGATGGCAACTATGCTCTTACACTCAGACCCTTCTTGGGAGTGGTAGGCCGACCAAGGCATCAGGAGGACTGTTTAGCTACATCCTAGTCTCTAGATTAGGATGGCAACTATGCTCTTACAGTCAGAACCTTTTTGGGGGTGGTAGCCCGACCAAGGCATTAGGAGGGCTGTTTAGCAATTTCCTAGTCTCGAAATCTGGATGGCAACTATGCTCTTATACTCAGACCCTTCTTGGGGATGGTAGCCTGACCAAGGCATCATGAGGGCTGTTTAGCTATTTTCTAGTCTCTAGATCTGGATGGCAACTATGCTCTTACACTCAGACCCTTCTTGGGGGTGGTAGCCCGACCAAGGCATCAGGAGGGCTGTTTAGCTATTTCCTGGTCTAGAGATCTAGATGGCAACTATGCTCTTACACTCAGACACTTCTTGGGAGTGGTAGCCCGACCAAGGCATCAGGAGGGCTGTTTAGCTATTTCCTGGTCTCGAAATCTGGATGGCAACTATGCTCTTACACTCAGACCCTTCTTGGGAGTGGTAGCCCAACCAAGGCATCAGGAGGGCTGTTTAGCTACATCCTGGTCTCGAGATCTTGATGGTAACTATGCTCTTACACTCAGACCCTTCTTGGGAGTGGTAGCCCGACCAAGGCATCAGTAGGGCTGTTTAGCTACATCCTGGTCTCGAGATCTGGATGGCAACTATGCTCTTACACTCAGAACCTTCTTGGGGTTGGTTGCCCGACCAAGGCATTAGGAGGGCTGTTTAGCTATTTCCTGGTCTCGAGATCTGGATGGCAACTATGCTCTTACACTCAGACCCTTCTTGGGGGTGGTAGCCCGACCAAGGCATCAGGAGGGTTGTTTGGCTATTTCCTGGTCTCGAGATCTAGATGGCAACTATGCTCTTACACTCAGACACTTTTTCGGAGTGGTAGCCCGACCAAGGCATCAGGAGGGCTGTTTAGCTATTTCCTGGTCTCCAAATCTGGATGGCAACTATGCTCTTACACTCAGACCCTTCTTGGGAGTGGTAGGCCGACAAAGGCATCAGGAGGGCTGTTTAGCAACATCCTAGTCTCGAGATCTGGATGGCAACTATGCTCTTACACTCAGAAACTTCATTGGGGTGGTAGCCCGACCAAGGCATCAGGAGGGCTGTTTAGCTATCTCCTGGTCTAGAGATATAGATGGCAACTATGCTCTTACACTCAGACACTTCTTGGGAGTGGTAGCCCGACCAAGGCATCAGGAGGGCTGTTTAGATATTTCCTGGTCTCGAGATCTGGATGGAAACTATGCTTTTACACTCAGACCCTTCTTGGGGTTGGTTGCCCGACCAAGGCATTGGGAGGGTTGTTTAGCTATTTCCTGGTCTCGAGATCTAGATGGCAACTTTGCTCTTACACTCAGACCCTTCTTGGGAGTGGTAGCCCGACCAAGGCATCAGGAGGGTTGTTTAGCTACATCCTGGTCTCGAGATCTGGATGGCAACTATGCTCTTACACTCAGAACCTTCTTGGGGGTGGTAGCCCGACCAAGGCATCAGGAGGGCTGTTTATTTATTTCCTGGTCTCTAAATCTGGATGGCAACTATGCTCTTATACTCAGACCCTTCTTGGGGGTGGTAGCCCGACCAAGGCATCATGAGGGCTGTTTAGCTATTTCCTGGTCTCGAGATCTGGATGGCAACTATGCTCTTACACTCAGACCCTTCTTGGGGGTGGGAGGCTGACCAAGGCATCACGAGGGGTGTTTAGCTACATCCTGGTCTCTAGATTAGGATGGCAACTATGCTCTTACACTCAGAACCTTCTTGGGGGTGGTAGCCCGACCAAGGCATCAGGAGGGCTGTTTAGCTATTTCCTGGTCTCGAAATCTGGATGGCAACTATGCTCTTATACTCAGACCCTTCTTGGGGGTGGTAGCCCGACCAAGGCATCATGAGGGCTGTTTAGCTATTTCCTGGTCTAGAGATCTGGATGGCAATTATGCTCTTACACTCAGACCCTTCTTGGGGGTGGTAGCCCGACAAAGGCATCAGGAGGGTTGTTTAGCTATTTCAAGGTCTACAGATCTGGATGGCAATGCTCTTACACTTAGACCCCTCTTGGGGGCGGTAGCACGAAAAAGGCATCAGGAGGGCTGTTTAGATATTTGCTGGTCTCGAGATCTTGATGGAAACTATGCTCTTACACTCAGACCCTTCTTGGGGTTGGTTGCCCGACCAAGGCATTAGGAGGGTTGTTTAGCTATTTCCTGGTCTCGAGATCTAGATGGCAACTATGCTCTTACACTCAGACCCTTCTTGGGAGTGGTAGCCCGACCAAGGCATCAGGAGGGCTGTTTAGCTACATCCTGGTCTCGAGATCTGGATGGCAACTATGCTCTTACACTCATAACCTTTTTGGGGGTGGTAGACGGACCAAGGCATCAGGAGGGCTGTTTAGCAATTTCCTGGTCTCGAAATCTGGATGGCAACTATGCTCTTATACTCAGACCCTTCTTGGGGATGGTAGCCCGACCAAGGCATCATGAGGTCTGTTTAGCTATTTTCTAGTCTTGAGATCTGGATGGCAACTATGCTCTTACACTCAGACCCTTCTTGGGGGTGGTAGCCCGACCAAGGCATCAGGAGGGTTGTTTAGCTATTTCAAGGTCTCAAGATCTGGATGGCAATGCTCTTACGGTTAGACACCTCTTGGGGGTGGTAGCACGAAAAAGGCATCAGGAGGGCTTTTTAGATATTTCCTGGTCTCGAGATCTAGATGGCAACTATGCTCTTACGGTTAGACCCTTCTTGGGGGTGGTAGCCCGACCAAGGCATCAGGAGGGTTATTTAGCTATTTCCTTGTCTCGAGATCTAGATGGCAACTATGCTCTTACACTCAGACCCTTCTTGGGAGTGGTAGGCCGACCAAGCCATTAGGAGGGCTGTTTAGCTACATCCTGGTCTCTAGATTAGGATGGCAACTATGCTCTTACAGTCAGAACCTTTTTGGGGGTGGTAGCCCGACCAAGGCATCAGGAGGGCTGTTTAGCAATTTCCTGGTCTTGAAATCTGGATGGCAACTATGCTCTTATACTCAGACCCTTCTTGGGGATGGTTGCCCGACCAAGGCATCATGAGGGCTGTTTAGCTATTTTCTAGTCTCGAGATCTGGATGGCAACTATGCTCTTACACTGAGACCCTTCTTGGGGGTGGTAGCCCGACCAAGGCATCAGGAGGATTGTTTAGCTATTTCAAGGTCTCGAGATCAGAACGGCTATGGTCTTACACTTAGACCCTTCTTGGGCGTGGTAGCCCCAAAAAAGGCATCAGGAGGGCTGTTTAGCTATTTCCTGGTCTCGAGATCTGGATGGCAACCATGCTCTTACACTCAGACCCTTCTTGGGGTTGGTAGCCTGACCAAGGCATTAGGAGGGCTGTTTAGCTACTTCCTGGTCTCGAGATCTGGATGGAAATTAGGTTCTTACACTCAGACCCTTCTTGGGGGTGGTAGCCCGACCAGGGGCTCATAAGGGTTGTTTAGCTATTTCTAGGTCTCGAGATCTAGATGGCAACTATGCTCTTACACTCAGACCCTTCTTGGGAGTGGTAGCCCGACCAAGGCATCAGGAGGGCTGTTTAGCTACATCCTGGTCTCGAGATCTTGATGGTAACTATGCTCTTACACTCAGACCCTTCTTGGGAGTGGTAGCCCGACCAAGGCATCAGGAGGGTTGTTTAGCTACTTCCAGGTCTCGAGATCAGAATGGCTATGGTCTTACACTTAGACTTTTCTTGGGCGTGGTGGCCCCAAAAAAGGCATCAGGGGGGCTGTTTAGCTATTTCCTGGTCTCGAGATCTGGATGGCAACTATGCTCTTACACTCAGACCCTTCTTGGAGTTGGTAGCCTGACCAAGGCATTAGGAGGGCTGTTTAGCTACTTCCTGGTCTCGAGATCTGGATGGAAACTATGCTCTTACACTCAGACCCTTCCTGGGAGTGGTAGGCCGACCAAGGCATCAGGAGGGCTGTTTAGCTACATCATGGTCTCTAGATCTGGATGGCAACTATGCTCTTACACTCAGAACCTTCTTGGGGGTGGTAGCCCGACCAAGGCATCAGGAGGGTTGCTTGGCTATTTCCTGGTCTCGAGATCTAGATGGCAGTTATGCTCTTACACTCAGACCCTTCTTGGGAGTGGTAGGCCGACCAAGGCATCATGAGGGCTGTTTAGCTATTTCCTAGTCTCGATATCTGGATGGCAACTATGCTGTTACACTCAGACCCTTCTTGGGGGTGGTAGCTCGAACAACGCATCAGGAGGGTTGTTTAGCTATTTCAAGGTCCCGAGATCTGGATGGCAATGCTCTTACACTTAGACCCCTCTCTGGGGTGGTAGCACGAAAAAGGCATCAGAAGAGCTGTTTAGATATTTCCTGGTCTCGAGATCTGGATGGCAACTATGCTCTTACGCTCAGACCATTCTTGGGGTTTGTTGCCCGACCAAGGCATTAGGAGGGCTGTTTAGCTATTTCCTGGTCTCGAGATCTGGATGGCAATTATTCTCTTACACTCATACCCTTCTTGGGGGTGGTAGCCGGACCAAGGGATCATGAGGGTTGTTTAGCTATTTCCTGGTCTCGAGATCTAGATGGCAACTATGCCCTTACACTCAAACCCTTCTTGGGAGTGGTAGCCCGACCAAGGCATCAGGAGGGCTGTTTAGCTACATCCTGGTCTCCAGATCTAGATTGCAACTATGCTCTTACAGTCAGACCCTTCTTGGGAGTGGTAGGCCGACCAAGGCATCAGGAGGGTTGTTTAACTACTTCCAGGTCTCGAGATCAGAATGGCTATGGTCTTACACTTAGACCCTTCTTGGGCGTGGTAGCCCCAAAAAAGGCATTAGGAGGGCTGTTTAGCTATTTCCTGGTCTCGAGATCTGGATGGCAACTATGCTCTTACACTCAGACCCTTCTTGGGGTTGGTAGCCTGACCAAGGCATTAGGAGGGCTATTTAGCTACTTCCTGGTCTCGAGATCTTGATGGCAACTATGCTCTTACACTCAGACCCTTCTTGGGAGTGGTAGGCCGACCAAGGCATCATGAGGGTTGTTTAGCTACTTCCAGGTCTCGAGATCAGAACGGCTATGGTCTTACACTTAGACCCTTATTGGGCGTGGTAGCCCCAAAAAAGGCATCAGGAGGGCTGTTTAGCTATTTCCTGGTCTCGAGATCTGGATGGCAACTATGCTCTTACACTCAGACCCTTCTTGGGGTTGGTAGCCTGACCAAGGCATTAGGAGGGCTGTTTAGCTACTTCCTGGTCTCGAGATCTGGATAGCAACTATGCTCTTACACTCAGAACCTTCTTGGGGGTGGTAGCCCGACCAAGGCATCAGGAGGGATGTTTAGCTATTTCCTGGTCTCGAAATCTAGATGGCAACTATGCTCTTATACTCAGACCCTTCTTGGGGATGGTATCCCGACCAAGGCATCATGAGGGCTGTTTAGCTATTTCCTGGTCTCGATATCTGGATGGCAACTATGCTCTTACACTCAGACACTTCTTGGGGGTGGTAGCCCGACCAAGACATCAGGAGGGTTGTTTAGCTATTTCAAGGTCTCGAGATCTGGATGGCAATGCTCTTACACTTACACCCCTCTTGGGCGTGGTAGCACGAAAAAGGCATTAGGAGAGCTATTTAGATATTTCCTGATCTCGAGATCTGGATGGAAACTATGCTCTTACACTCAGACCGTTCTTCGGGTTGGTTGCCCGACCAAGGCATTAGGAGGGCTGTTTAGCTATTTCCTGGTCTCGAGATCTAGATGGCAACTATGCTCTTACACTCAGACCCTTCATGGGAGTGGTAGCCCGACCAAGGCATCAGGAGGGCTGTTTAGCTACATCCTGATCTCGAGATCTGGATGGTAACTATGCTCTTACTCACAGAACCTTCTTGGGGGTGGTAGCCCAACCAAGGCATCAGGAGGGCTGTTTAGCTATTTCCTGGTCTCGAAATCTGGATGGCAACTATGCTCTTATACTCAGACCGTTCTTGGGGGTGGTAGCCCGACCAAGGCATCATGAGGGCTGTTTAGCTATTTCCTGGTCTCGAGATCTGGATGGCAACTATGCTCTTACACTCAGACCCTTCTTGGGGGTGGTAGCCCGACCAAGGCATCAGAAGGGTTGTTTAGCTATTTCCAGGTCTCGAGATCCGGATGGCAATGCTCTTACAGTTAGACACCTCTTGGGGGTGGTAGCACGAAAAAGGCATCAGGAGGGCTGTTTACATATTTCCTGGTCTCGAGATCTGGATGGAAACTATGCTCTTACGCTCAGACCCTTCTTGGGGTTGGTTGCCCGACCAAGGCATTAGGAGGGCTGTTTAGCTATTTCCTGGTCTCGAGATCTGGATGGCAACTATGCTCATACACTTAGACCCTTCTTGGGGGTGGTAGTCCGACCAAGGCATCAGGAGGGTTGTTTAGCTATTTCCTGGTCTCGAGATCTAGATGGCAACTATGCTCTTACACTCAGACCCTTCTTGGGAGTGGTAGGCCGACCAAGGCATCAGGAGGGCTGTTTAGCTACATCCTGGTCTCTAGATCTGGATGGCAACTATGCTCTTACACTCAGAACCTTCTTGGGGGTGGTAGCCCGACCAAGGCATCAGGAGGGCTGTTTAGCAATTTCCTGGTCTCGAAATCTGGATGGCAACTATGCTCTTATACTCAGACCCTTCTTGGGGGTGGTAGCCCGACCAAGGCATCATGAGGGTTGTTTGGCTATTTTAAGGTCTCGAGATCTGGATGGCAATGCTCTTACACTTAGACCCCTCTTGGGGGTGGTAGCACGAAAAAGACATCGGGAGGGCTGTTTAGATATTTCCTGGTCTCGAGATCTGGATGGCAACTATGCTCTTACGCACAGACCCTTCTTGGGGTTTGTTGCCCGACCAAGGCATTAGGAGGGCTGTTTAGCTATTTCCTGGTCTCGAGATCTGGATGGCAACTATGCTCTTACACTCAGACCTTTCTTGGGGGTGGTAGCCCGACCAAGGGATCATGAGGGTTGTTTAGCTATTTCCTGGTCTCGAGATCTAGATGGCAACTATGCTCTTACACTCAGACCCTTCTTAGGAGTGGTAGCCCGACCAAGGCATCAGGAGGGCTGTTTAGCTACATCCTAGTCTTGAGATCTAGATGGCAACTATGCTCTTACACTTAGACCCTTCTTGGGAGTGGTAGGCCGACCAAGGCATCAGGAGGGTTGTTTAGCTACTTCCAGGTCTCGAGATCAGAATGGCTATGGTCTTACACTTAGACCCTTTTTGGGCGTGGTAGCCCCAAAAAAGGCATCAGGAGGGCTGTTTAGCTATTTCCTTTTCTCGAGATCTGGATGGCAACTATGCTCTTACACTCAGACCCTTCTTGGGGTTTGTTGCCTGACCAAGCCATTAGGAGGGCTGTTTAGCTATTTCCTGGTCTCAAGATCAGAATGGCTATGGTCTTACACTTAGCCCTTCTTTGGCGTGGTAGCCCTAAAAAAGGCATCAGGAGGGCTGTTTAGCTATTTCCTGGTCTCGAGATCTGGATGGCAACTATGCTCTTACGCACAGACCCTTCTTGGGGTTTGTTGCCCGACCAAGGCATTAGGAGGGCTGTTTAGCTATTTCCTGGTCTCAAGATCTGGATGGCAACTATGCTCTTACACTCAGACCTTTCTTGGGGGCGGTAGCCCGACCAAGGAATCAGGAGGGTTGTTTAGCTATTTCCTGGTCTCGAGATCCAGATGGCAAATATGCTCTTACACTCAGACCCTTCTTGGGAGTGGTAGCCCGACCAAGGCATCAGGAGGGCTGTTTATCTACATCCTGCTCTCGAGATCTGGATGGCAACTATGCTCTTACAATCAGAACCTTCTTGGGGGTGGTAGCCCGACCAAGGCATCAGGAGGGCTGTTTAGCTATTTCCTGGTCTCGAAATCTGGATGGCAACTATGCTCTTATACTCAGACCCTTCTTGGGGATGGTAGCCCGACCAAGGAATCATGAGGGTTGATTATCTATTTCCTGGTCTCAAGATCTAGATGGCAAATATCCTCTTACACTCAGACCCTTCTTTGAGGAGGCAGGCCAACCAAGGCATCATGAGGGCTGTTTAGCTATTTTCTGGTCTCGAGATCTGGATGGAAACTATGCTCTTACACTCAGACTCTTCTTGGGGGTGGTAGCCCGACCAAAGCATCATGAGGGTTGTTTAGCTATTTTTTGGTCTCGAGATTTGTATGGCAACTATGATCTTACACTCAGACCCCTCTTGGGGGTGGTAGCCTGACCAAGGCATCAGGAGGGTTGTTTAGCTATTTCCAGGTCTCCAAATCTGGATGTCAATGTTATTACACTTAGACCCTTCTTGGGGGTGGTAGCCCCAAAAAAGGCATCAGGAGGGTTGTTTAGGTATTTCCTGGTCTAGAGATCTGGATGGCAACTATGCTCAAACACTCAGACCCTTCTTGGGGTTGGTAGTCTGACCAAGGCATTAGGAAGGCTGTTTAGCTACTTCCTGGTCTTGAGATCTGGATGGAAACTATGCTCTTACACTCAGACTCTTCTTGGGGGAGGTAGCCCGACCAAGTCATCATGAGGGTTGTTTAGCTATTTCCTTGTCTCGAGATCCGGATGGCAACTATGCTCTTACACTCAGACCCTTCTTAAGGTTGGTAGCCCGACTAAGGCATCAGGAGGGTTATTTAGCTATTTCCAGGTCTCGAGATCTGGATGGCAACTATGCTCTTATACTCAGGACCCTTCTTTGGGGTGGTAGCCCGACCAAGGCATCAAGAGGGCTTTTTAGCTATTTCCTGGTCTCGAGATCTGGACGGCAACTATATTCTTACACTCAGACCCTTCTTGGGGGTGGTAGCCTGACCAAGGCATTAGGAGTGCCATTTAGCTATTTCCTGGTCTTGAGATCTGGATGGCAACAATGCTCTTACACTCAGGACCCTTCTTGGGAGTGGTAGCCCGACCAAGGCATCATGAGGGCTGTTTAGCTATTTCCTGGTCTCGAAATCTAGATGGCAACTATGCTCTTACACTCAGACCCTTCTTGGTGAAGGTAGGCCGACCAAGGCATCATGAGGGTTGTTTAGCTATTTCCTGGTCTCCAAATCTGGATGTCAATGTTATTACACTTGGACCCTTCTTGGAGGTGGTAGCCCCAAAAAAGGCATCAGGAGGGCTGTTTAGCTATTTCCTGGTCTTGAGATCTGGATGGCAACTATGCTCTTACTCTCAGACTCCTCTTGGGGGTGGTAGCCCGATCAAGGCATCATGACGGTTTTTTAGCTATTTCCTGGTCTCGAGATTTGGATCGTAATGATGCTCTTACACTAATACCCTTCTTGGGGGTGGTAGCCCGACCAAGGCATCAGGAGGGTTGTTTAGCTATTTCCAGGTCTCGAAATCTGGATGGCAATGCTCTTACACTTAGACCATTCTTGGGGGTGGTAGCCCAAAACAGGCATCAGGAGGGCTGTTAAGCTATTTCCTGGTCTCGAGATCTGGATGGCACTTATGCTCTTACACTCAGACCCTTCTTGTGGTTGGTAGCCGACCAAGGCATTAGGAGGGCTGTTTAGATATTTCATGGTCTCGAGATCTGGATGGCAACTATAATCTTACACTCAGACCCTTCTTGGGGGCGGTAGCCAGACCAAGGATCAGAAGGGTTGTTTAGCTATTTCCTGGTCTCGAGATCTGGATGGCAATTATAGTCTTACACTCAGACCCTTCTTGGGGGTGGTAGCAAGACCAAGGCATCAGGAGGGTTGTTTAACTATTTCCTGGTCTCGAGATCTATATGGCAACTTTGCTCTTACACTCAGAACCTTCTTGGGGGTGGTAGCCCGACCAAGGCATCAGGAGGGCTGTTTAGCAATTTCCTGGTCTCGAGATCTGGATGGCAACTATGCTCTTACACCCAGACCCTTCTTGGGGGTGGTTGCCCGACAAAGGCATCAGAAGGGCTGTTTAGCTATTTCCTGGTCTCGAGATCTAGACGGCAACTATGCTCTTACACTCGACCCTTCTTGGGGGTGGTAGCCCAACCAAGGCATTTGGAGGGCTGTTTAGCTATTTCCTGGTCTCGAGATCTGGATGACAACTATGCTCGTACACTCAGACCTTTCTTAGGGGTTTTAACCTGACCAAGGCATCAGCAGGGATGTTTAGCTATTTCCAGTCTAGAGATCTAGATGGCAACTATGCTCTTACACTCAGACCCTTCTTGGGGGTGGTAGCCCGACCAAGGCATCAGGATGGTTGTTTAGCTATTTCCTGGTCTCGAGATCTAGATGGCAACTATGCTCTTACACTCAGACCCTTCTTGGGGGAGGTAGGCCGACCAAGGCATCATGAGGGCTGTTTAGCTATTTCCTGGTCTCGAGATCTGGATGGCAACTATGCTCTTACACTCAGACCCTTCTTGGGGTTGGTTGCCAAACCAAGGCATTAGGAGGGCTGTTTAGATATTTCCTGGTCTTGAGATCTGGATGGCAACTATGCTCTTACGCTCAGACCCTTCTTGGGGTTGGTTGCCCGACCAAGGCATCAGAAGGGCTGTTTAGCTATTTCCTGGTCTCGAGATCTTCATGGCAACTATGCTCTTACACTCAGACCCTTCTTGGGGTTGGTTGCCCGACCAAGGCATCAGAAGGGCTGTTTAGCTATTTCCTGGTCTCGAGATCTTGACGGCAACTATGCTCTTACACCCAGACCTTTCTTGGGGGCGGTAGCCCGAACAACGCATCCAGAGGGCTGTTTAGCTATTTCCTGGTCTCGAAATCTAGATGACAACTATGCTCTTACACTCAGACCCTTCTTGAGGGAGGTAGGCCGACAAAGGCATCATGAGGACTGTTTAGATATTTCCTGGTCTCGTAATCTGGATGGCAACAATGCTCTTACACTCAGACTCTTCTTTGGGGTAGTAGCCCGACCAAGGCATCATGAGGTTTGTTTAGCTATTTCCTGGTCTTGAGATTTGGATGGCAACTATGCTCTTACACTCAGACCATTCTTGGGGGTGGTAGCCCGACCAAGGTATCAGGAGGGTTGTTTAGCTATTTCCAGGTCTCGAAATCTGGATGGCAATGCTCTTACACTTAGACCCTTCTTGGGGGTGGTAGCCCAAAAAAGGCATCATGAGGGCTGTTTAGCTATTTCATGGTCTCGAGATCTGGATGGCAACTATACTCTTACACTCAGACCCTTCTTGAGGGAGGTAGGCAGACCAAGGCATCATAAGGGCTGTTTAGCTATTTCCTGGTCTCGAGATCTGGATGGCAACTATGCTCTTACACTCAGACCCTTCTTGGGGGTGGTAGCCCGACCAAGGCATCAGGAGGGTTGTTTAGCTATTTCCAGGTCTCGAAATCTGGATGGCAATGCTCTTACACTTAGACCCTTCTTGGGGGTGGTAGCCCAAAAAAGGCATCACGAGGGTTGTTTTGCTATTTCCTGGTCTCGAGATCTGGATGACAACTATGCTCTTACACTCAGACCCTTCTTGGCGTTGGTAGCCGACCAAGGCATTAGGAGAGCTGCTTAGATATTTCATGGTCTCGAGATCTGGATGCAACTATACTCTTACACTCAGAACCTTCTTGGGGGAGGTAGGCCGACCAAGGCATCAGGACGGATATTTAGCTATTTCCTGGTCTAGAGATCTAGATGGCAACTATGCTCTTACACTCAGGCCTTTCTTGGGGGTGGTAGCCCGACCAAGGCATCAGGAGGGTTGTTTAGCTATTTTCAGGTCTCGAAATCTGGATGGCAATGCTCTTACACTTAGACCCTTCTTGGGGGTGGTAGCCCAAAAAAGGCATCAGGAGGGCTGTTTAGCTATTTGCTGGTCTCGAGATCTGGATTGCAACTATGTTCTTACACTCAGACCCTTCTTGGGGTTGGTAGCCGACCAAGGCATTAGGAGGGCTGTTTAGATATTTCATGGTCTCGAGATCTGGTTGGCAACTATGCTCTTACACTCAGAACCTTCTTGGGGGTGGTAGCCCGACCAACGCATCCAGAGGGCTGTTTAGCTATTTCCTGGTCTCGAAATCTAGATGACAACTATGCTCTTACACTCAGACCCTTCTTGAGGGAGGTAGGCCGACCAAGGCATCATGAGGGCTGTTTAGCTTTTTCCTGGTCTTGAGATCTGGATGGCAACAATGCTCTTACACTCAGACTCTTTTTGGGGGTAGTAGCCCGACCAAGGCATCATGAGGTTTGTTTAGCTATTTCCTGGTCTCGAGATTTGGATGGCAACTATGCTCTTACACTCAGACCCTTCTTGGGCGTGGTAGCCCGACCAAGGCATCAGGAGGGTTGTTTAGCTATTTCCAGGTCTCGAAATCTGGATGGCAATGCTCTTACACTTAGACCCTTCTTGGGGGTGGTAGCCCAAAAAAGGCATCATGAGGGCTGTTTAGCTATTTCCTGGTCTCGAGATCCGGATGGCAACTGTATTCTTACACTCAGACCCTTCTTGGGGTTGGTTTCCCGACCAAGGGATTAAGAGGGCTGTTTAGCTATTTCCTGGTCTCGAGATCTGGTTGGCAACTATGCTCTTACACTCAGAACCTTCTTGGGGGTGGTAGCCCGACACACGCATCAGGAGGGCTGTTTAGCTATTTCCTGGTCTCGAAATCTAGATGACAACTATGCTCTTACACTCAGACCTTTCTTGAGGGAGGTAGGCCGACCAAGGCATCATGAGGGCTGTTTAGCTATTTCCTGGTCTCGAGATCTGGATGGCAACAATGCTCTTACACTCAGACTCTTCTTGAGGGTAGTAGCCCGACCAAGGCATCATGAGGGTTGTTTAGATATTTCCTGGTCTCGAGATTTGGATGGCAACTATGCTCTTACACTCAGACCCTTCTTGGGGGTGGTAGCCCGACCAAGGCATCAGGAGGGTTGTTTAGCTATTTCCAGGTCTCGAAATCTGGATGGCAATGCTCTTACACTTAGACCCTTCTTGGGGGCGGTAGCCCAAAAAAGGCATCACGAGGGTTGTTTTGCTATTTCCTGGTCTCGAGATCTGGATGGCAACTATGCTCTTACACTCAGACCCCTCTTGGGGTTGGTAGCCGACCAAGGCATTAGGAGGGCTGTTTAGATATTTCATCGTCTCGAGATCTGGATGCAACTATACTCTTACACTCAGACCCTTCTTGGGGTTGGTTGCCCGACCAAGGCATCAGAAGGGCTGTTTAGCTATTTCCTGGTCTCGAGACCTATAAGGCAACTATGCTCTTACACTCAAACCCTTCTTGGGAGCGGTAGCCCGACCAAGGCATCAGGAGGCCTGTTTAGCTACTTCCTGGTCTCGAGATCTGGAAGGCAACTATGCTCTTACACTCAGAACCTTCTAAGGGGTGGTAGCCCTACCAAGGCATCAGAAGGGCTGTTTAGCTATTTCCTGGTCTCGAGATCAGGAGGCAACTATGCTCTTATACTCAGACCTTTCTTGGGGGTGGTTGCCCGACCAAGGCATCAGAAGGGCTGTTTAGCTATTTCCTGGTCTCGAGATCTGGACGGCAACTACGCTCTTACACTCGACCCTTCTTGAGGGTGGTAGCCAAACCAAGGCATTAGGAGGTCTATTTAGCTATTTCCTGGTCTCGAGGCCTGGATGGCAACTATGCTCTTACACTCAGACACTTCTTGGGGGTGGTAGCCCGACCAAGGCATCAGGATGGTTGTTTAGCTATTTCCTGGTCTTGAGATCTAGATGGCAACTATGCTCTTACACTCAGACTTTTCTTGGGGGAGGTAGGCCGACCAAGGCATCAGGATGGATATTTAGCTATTTCCTGGTCTAGAGATCTAGATGGCAACTATGCTCTTACACTCAGACCCTTCTTGGGGGTTGTAACCCGACCAAGGCATCAGGATGGTTGTTTATCTATTTCCTGGTCTCGAGATCTAGATGGCAACTATGCTCTTACACTCAGACCCTTCTTGGGGGAGGTAGGCCGACCAAGGCATCATGAGGGTTGTTTAGCTATTTCCAGGTCTCGAGATTTGGATGGCAACTATGCTTTTACACTCAGACCCTTCTTGGGGGTGGTAGCCCGACAAAGGCATCAGGAGGGTTGTTTAGCTATTTCCAGGTCTCGAAATCTGGATAGCAATGCTCTTACACTTAGACCCTTCTTGGGGGTGGTAGCCAAAAAAAGGCATCAGGAGGGCTGTTTAGCTATTTCCTGGTCTCGAGATCTGGATGGCAACTATGCTCTTACACTCAGACCCTTCTTGGGGTTGGTAGCCCGACCAAGGCGTTAGGAGGGCTGTTTATCTATTTCCTGGTCTCAAGATCTGGATGGCAACTATGGTCTTACACTCAGACCCTTCTTGGGGTGGTATTCCGACCAAGGCATCAGAAGGTTGTTTAGCTATTTCCAGGTCTCGAAATCTGGATGGCAATGCTCTTACACTTAGAACCTTCTTGGGGGCGGCAGCCCAAAAAACACATCACGAGGGTTGTTTTGCTATGTCCTGGTCTCGAGATCTGGATGGCAACTATGCTCTTACACTCAGACCCCTCTTGGGGTTGGTAGCCGACCAAGGCATTAGGAGGGCTGTTTAGATATTTCATCGTCTCGAGATCTGGATGCAACTATACTCTTACACTCAGACCCTTCTTAGGGGCGGTAGCCAGACCAAGGCATCAGGAGGGTTGTTCAGCTATTTCCTGGTCTCGAGATCTATATGGCAACTATGCTCTTACACTCAAACCCTTCTTGGGAGCGGTAGCCCGACCAAGGCATCAGGAGGCCTGTTTAGCTACTTCCTGGTCTCGAGATCTGGACGGCAACTACGCTCTTACACTCGACCCTTCTTGGGGGTGGTAGCCAAACCAAGGCATTAGGAGGTCTGTTTAGCTATTTCCTGGTCTCGAGATCTGGATGGCAACTATGCTCTTACACTCAGACACTTCTTGGGGGTGGTAGCCCGACCAAGGCATCAGGATGGTTGTTTAGCTATTTCCTGGTCTTGAGATCTAGATGGCAACTATGCTCTTACACTCAGACTTTTCTTGGAGGTGGTAGCCAAACCAAGGCATTAGGAGGGCTGTTTAGCTACTTCCTGGTCTCGAGATCTGGATGGCAACTATGCTCTTACACTCAGACACTTCTTGGGGGTGGTAGCCCGACCAAGGCATCAGGATGGTTGTTTAGCTATTTCCTGGTCTTGAGATCTAGATGGCAACTATGCTCTTACACTTAGACTTTTCTTGGGGGAGGTTTGCCGACCAAGGCATCAGGATGGATATTTAGCTATTTCCTGGTCTAGAGATCTAGATGGCAACTATGCTCTTACACTCAGACCCTTCTTGGGGGTTGTAACCCGACCAAGACATCAGGATGGTTGTTTATCTATTTTCTGGTCTTGAGATTTGGATGGCATTTATGCTCTTACACTCAGACTCTTCTTGGGGGTGGTAGCCTGACCAAGGCATCATGAGGGTTATTTAGCTATTTCCTGGTCCCGAGATTTGGATGGCAACTATGCTTTTACACTCAGACCCTTCTTGGGGGTGGTAGCCCGACAAAGGCATCAGGAGGGTTGTTTAGCTATTTCCAGGTCTCGAAATCTGGATGGCAATGCTCTTACACTTAGACCCTTCTTGGGGTGGTAGCCCAAAAAAGGCATCAGGAGGGCTGTTTAGCTATTTCCTGGTCTCGAGATCTGGATGGCAACTATGCTCTTACACTCAGACCCTTCTTGGGGTTGGTAGCCCGACCAAGGCATTAGGAGGGCTGTTTATCTATTTCCTGGTCTCAAGATCTGGATGGCAACTATGGTCTTACACTCAGACCCTTCTTGGGGTGGTATTCCGACCAAGGCATCAGTAGGGTTGTGTAGCTATTTCCAGGTCTCGAAATCTGGATGGGAATGCTCTTACACTTAGACCCTTCTTGGGGGTGGTATCCCCAAAAAAGGCATCAAGAGGGCTGTTTAGCTATTTCCTGGTCTCGAGATCTGGATGGCAACTATGCTCTTACACTCAGACCCTTCTTGGGGTTGGTAGCCCGACCAAGGCAACAGGAGGGTTGTTTAGAAATTTCCAGGTCTCGAAATCTGGATGGCAATACTCTTACACTTAGACCCTTCTTGGGGGTGGTAGCCCAAAAAAGGCATCATGAGGGTTGTTTAGCTATTTCCTGGTCTCGAGATTTGGATGGCAACTATGCTTTTACACTCAGACCCTTCTTGGGGTTGGTAGCCCGACCAAGGCAACAGGAGGGTTGTTTAGAAATTTCCAGGTCTCGAAATCTGGATGGCAATGCTCTTACACTTAGACCCTTCTTGGGGGTGGTATCCCCAAAAAAGGCATCAAGAGGGCTGTTTAGCTATTTCCTGGTCTCGAGATCTGGATGGCAACTATGCTCTTACACTCAGACCCTTCTTGGGGTTGGTAGCCCGACCAAGGCAACAGGAGGGTTGTTTAGAAATTTCCAGGTCTCGAAATCTGGATGGCAATGCTCTTACACTTAGACCCTTCTTGGGGGTGGTATCCCCAAAAAAGGCATCAAGAGGGCTGTTTAGCTATTTCCTGGTCTCGAGATCTGGATGGCAACTATGCTCTTACACTCAGACCCTTCTTGGGGTTGGTAGCCCGACCAAGGCAACAGGAGGGTTGTTTAGAAATTTCCAGGTCTCGAAATCTGGATGGCAATACTCTTACACTTAGACCCTTCTTGGGGGTGGTAGCCCAAAAAAGGCATCATGAGGGTTGTTTAGCTATTTCCAGGTCTCGAAATCTGGATGGCAATGCTCTTACACTTAGACCCTTCTTGGGGGTGGTAGCCCAAAAAAGGCATCAAGAGGGCTGTTTAGCTATTTCCTGGTCTCGAGATCTGGATGGCAACTATGCTCTTACACTCAGACCCTTCTTGGGGTTGGTAGCCCGACCAAGGCTTTAGGAGGGCTGTTTATCTATTTCCGGGTCTCAAGATCTGGATGGCAACTATGGTCTTACACTCAGACCCTTCTTGGGGTGGTATTCCGACCAAGGCATCAGGAGGGTTGTGTAGCTATTTCCAGGTCTCGAAATCTGGATTGCAATGCTCTTACACTTAGACCCTTCTTGGGGGTGGTATCCCCAAAAAAGGCACAGGAGGGGCTGTTTAGCTATTTCCTGGTCTCGAGATCTGGATGGCAACTATACTCTTACACTCAGACCCTTCTTGGGGGTGGTATCCCCAAAAAAGGCATCAGGAGGGCTGTTTAGCTATTTCCTGGTCTCGAGATCTGGATGGCAACTATGCTCTTACACTCAGACCCTTCTTGGGGTTGGTAGCCCGACCAAGGCAACAGGAGGGTTGTTTAGATATTTCCAGGTCTCGAAATCTGGACGGCTATACTCTTACACTTAGACCCTTATTGGGGGTGGTAGCCCAAAAAAGGCATCATGAGTGTTGTTTAGCTATTTCCTGGTCTCCAGATTTGGATGGCAACTATGCTTTTACACTCAGACCCTTCTTGGGGGTGGTAGCCCGACAAAGGCATCAAGAGGGTTGTTTAGCTATTTCCAGGTCTCGAAATCTGGATGGCAATGCTCTTACACTTAGACCCTTCTTGGGGGTGGTAGCCCAAAAAAGGCATCAGGAGGGCTGTTTAGCTTTTTCCTGGTCTCGAGATCTGGATGGCAACTATGCTCTTACACTCAGACCCTTCTTGGGGTTGGTAGCCCGACCAAGGCATTAGGAGGGCTGTTTATCTATTTCCTGGTCTCAAGATCTGGATGGCAACTATGCTCTTACACTCAGACCCTTCTTGGGGTTGCTAGCCCGACCAAGGCATCAGGAGGGTTGTTTAGCTATTTCCAGGTCTCGAAATCTGGATGGCAATGCTCTTACACTTAGACCCTTCTTGGGGATGGTAGCCCAAAAAAGGCATCATGAGGGCTGTTTAGCTATTTCCTGGTCTCGAGATCTGGATGGCAACTATACTCTTACACTCAGACCCTTCTTAGGGTTGGTTTCCCGACCAAGGGATTAGGAGGGCTATTTAGCTATTTCCTGGTCTCGAAATCTAGATGACAACTATGCTCTTACACTCAGACCTTTCTTGAGGGAGGTAGGCCGACCAAGGCATCATGATGGCTGTTTAGCTATTTCCTGGTCTCGAGATCTGGATGGCAACAATGCTCTTATACTCAGACTCTTCTTGGGGGTAGTAGCCCGACCAAGGCATCATGAGGGTTGTTTAGCTATTTCCTGGTCTCGAGATTTGGATGGCAACTATGCTCTTACACTCAGACCCTTCTTGGGGTTGTAGCCCGACCAAGGCATCAGGATGATTGTTTAGCTATTTCCTGGTCTCAAGATCTAGATGGCAACTATGCTCTTACACTCAGACCCTTCTTGGGGGAGGTAGGCCGACAAAGGCATCATGAGGGCTGTTTAGCTATTTTCAGGTCTCGAGATTTCGATGGCATTTATGCTCTTACACTTAGACTCTTCTTGGGGGTGGTAGCCTGACCAAGGCATCATGAGGGTTGTTTAGCTATTTCCTGGTCTCGAGATTTGGATGGCAACTATGCTTTTACACTCAGACCCTTCTTAGGGGTGGTAGCCCGACCAAGGCATCAGGAGGGTTGTTTAGCTATTTCCAGGTCTAGAAATCTGGATGGCAGTGCTCTTACACTTAGACCCTTCTTGGGGGTGGTAGCCCAAAAAAGGCATCAGGAGGGCTGTTTAGCTATTTCCTGGTCTCGAGATCTGGATGGCAACTATGCTCTTACACTCAGACCCTTCTTGGGGTTGGTAGCCCGACCAAGGCATTAGGAGGGCTGTTTATCTATTTCCTGGTCTCAAGATCTGGATGGCAACTATGGTCTTACACTCAGACTCTTCTTGGGGTGGTATTCCGACCAAGGCATCAGGAGGGTTGTATAGCTATTTCCAGGTCTCGATATCTGGATGGCAATGCTCTTACACTTAGACCCTTCTTGGGGGTGGTATCCCCAAAAAAGGCATCAGGAGGGCTGTTTAGCTATTTCCTGGTCTCGAGATCTGGATGGCAACTATGCTCTTACACTCAGACCCTTCTTGGGGTTGGTAGCCCGACCAAGGCATCAGGATGGTTGTTTAGCTATTTCCTGGTCTCGAGATCTAGATGGCAACTATGCTCTTACACTCAGACCCTTCTTGGGGGAGGTAGGCCGACCAAGGCATCAGGGTGGATATTTAGCTATTTCCTGGTCTAGAGATCTAGATGGCAACTATGCTCTTACACTCAGACCCTTCTTGGGGGTGGTAGCCCGACCAAGGCATCAGGATGGTTGTTTAGCTATTTCCTAATCTCGAGATCTAGATGGCAACTATGCTCTTATACTCAGACCCTTCTTGGGGGAGGTAGGCCAACCAAGGCATCATGAGGGATGTTTAGCTATTTCCTGGTCTCGAGATCTGGATGGCAACAATGCTCTTACACTCAGACTCTTCTTGGGGGAGGTAGCCCGACCAAGGCATCATGAGGGTTGTTTAGCTATTTCCTGGTCTCGAGATCTAGATGGCAACTATGCTCTTACACTCAGACCCTTCTTAAGGTTGGTATCCCGACCAAGGCATCAGGAGGGTTGTTCAGCTATTTCCAGTTCTCGAAATCTGGATGGTAATGCTCTTACACTTAGACCTTTCTTGGGGGTGGTATCCCTAAAAAAGGCACCAGGAGGGCTGTTTAGCTATTTACTGGTTTCGAAATCTAGATGATAACTATACTCTTACACTCAGACCTTTCTTGAGGGAGGTAGGCCAACCAAGGCATCATGAGGGATGTTTATCTATTTCCTGGTCTCGAGATCTGGATGGCAACAATGCTCTTACACTCAGACTCTTCTTGGGGGTAGTAGCCCGACCAAGGCATCATGAGGGTTGTTTAGCTATTTCCTGGTCTCGAGATTTGGATGGCAAGTATGCTCTTATACTCAGACCCTTCTTGGGGGTGGTAGCCCGACCAAGGCATCAGGAGTGTTGTTTAGCTATTTCCTGGTCTCGAGATTTGGATGGCAGCTATACTCTTACACTCAGACCCTTCTTGGGGGCGATAGCCAGACCAAGGCATCATGAGGGTTGTTTAGCTATTTCCTGGTCTCGAGATCTATATGGCAACTATGCTCTTACACTCAGACCCTTCTTGGGGGCGGTAGCCCGACCAAGGCATCAGGAGGGCTGTTTAGCTACTTCCTGGTCTCGAGATCTGGATGGCAACTATGCTCTTACACTTAGAACCTTCTAAGGGGTGGTAGCCCTACCAAGGCATCAGAAGGGCTGTTTAGCTATTTCCTGGTCTCGAGATCTGGAGGCAACTATGCTCTTATACTCAGACCCTTCTTGGGGGTGGTTGCCCGACCAAGGCATCAGAAGGGCTGTTTAGCTATTTCCCGGTCTCGAGATCTGGACGGCAACTATGCTCTTACACTTGACCCTTCTTGGGGGTGGTAGCCAAACCAAGGCATTAGGAGGGCTGTTTAGCTATTTCCTGGTCTCGAGATCTGGATGGCAACTATGCTCTTACACTCAGACACTTCTTGGGGGTGGTATCCCGACCAAGGCATCAGGATGGTTGTTTAGCTATTTCCTAATCTCGAGATCTAGATGGCAACTATGCTCTTATACTCAGACCCTTCTTGGGGGAGGTAGGCCAACCAAGGCATCATGAGGGATGTTTAGCTATTTCCTGGTCTCGAGATCTGGATTGCAACAATGCTCTTACACTCAGACTCTTCTTGGGGGAGGTAGCCCGACCAAGGCATCATGAGGGTTGTTTAGCTATTTCCTGGTCTCGAGATCTAGATGGCAACTATGCTCTTACACTCAGACCCTTCTTAAGGTTGGTATCCCGACCAAGGCATCAGGAGGGTTGTTCAGCTATTTCCAGTTCTCGAAATCTGGATGGCAATGCTCTTACACTTAGACCCTTCTTGGGGGTGGTATCCCTAAAAAAGGCACCAGGAGGGCTGTTTAGCTATTTCCTGGTCTCGAAATCTAGATGACAACTATACTCTTACACTCAGACCTTTCTTGAGGGAGGTAGGCCAACCAAGGCATCATGAGGGATGTTTAGCTATTTCCTGGTCTCGAGATCTGGATGGCAACAATGCTCTTACACTCAGACTCTTCTTGGGGGTGGTATCCCGACCAAGGCATTAGGAGGGCTTTTTAGATATTTCATGGTCTCGAGATCTGGATGCAACTATACTCTTACACTCAGACCCTTCTTACGGGCGGTAGCCAGACCAAGGCATCAGGAGTGTTGTTTAGCTATTTCCTGGTCTCGAGATTCGGATGGCAGCTATACTCTTACACTCAGACCCTTCTTGGGGGCGGTAGCCAGACCAAGGCATCATGAGGGTTGTTTAGCTATTTCCTGGTCTCGAGATCTATATGGCAACTATGCTCTTACACTCAGACCCTTCTTGGGGGCGGTAGCCCGACCAAGGCATCAGGAAGGCTGTTTAACTACTTCCTGGTCTCGAGATCTGGATGGCAACTATACTCTTACACTTAGAACCTTCTAAGGGGTGGTAGCCCTACCAAGGCATCAGAAGGGCTGTTTAGCTATTTCCTGGTCTCGAGATCTGGAGGCCACTATGCTCTTATACTCAGACCCTCTTGGGGGTGGTTGCCCGACCAAGGCATCAGAAGGGCTGTTTAGCTATTTCCTGGTCTCGAGATCTGGACGGCAACTATGCTCTTACACTCGACCGTTCTTGGGGGTGGTAGCCAAACCAAGGCATTAGGAGGGCTGTTTAGCTATTTCCTGGTCTCAAGATCTGGATGGCAACTATGCTCTTACACTCAGACACTTCTTGGGGGTGGTAGCCCGACCAAGGCATCAGGATGGTTGTTTAGCTATTTCCTGGTCTCGAGATCTAGATGGCAACTATGCTCTTACACTCAGACCCTTCTTAGGGGAGGTAGGCCGACCAAGGCATCAGGATGGATATTTAGCTATTTCCTGGTCTAGAGATCTAGATGGCAACTATGCTCTTACACTGAGACCCTTCTTGGGGGTTGTAGCCCGACCAAGGCATCAGGATGGTTGTTTAGCTATTTCCTGGTCTCGAGATTTGGATGGCAACTATGCTCTTACACTCAGACCCTTCTTGGGGTTGTAGCCCGACCAAGGCATCAGGATGATTGTTTAGCTATTTCCTGGTCTCGAGATCTAGATGGCAACTATGCTCTTACACTCAGACCCTTCTTCGGGGAGGTAGGCCGACCAAGGCATCATGAGGGCTGTTTAGCTATTTTCTGGTCTCGAGATTTGGATGGCATTTATGCTCTTACACTTAGACTCTTCTTGGGGGTGGTAGCCTGACCAAGGCATTATGAGGGTTGTTTAGCTATTTCCTGGTCTCGAGATTTGTATGGCAACTATGCTTTTACACTCATACCCTTCTTGGGGGTGGTAGCCCGACCAAGGCATCAGGAGGGTTGTTTAGCTATTTCCAGGTCTCAAAATCTGGATGGCAGTGCTCTTACACTTAGACCCTTCTTAGGGGTGGTAGCCCAAAAAAGGCATCAGGAGGGCTGTTTAGCTATTTCCTGGTCTCGAGATCTGGATGGCAACTATGCTCTTACACTCAGACCCTTCTTGGGGTTGGTAGCCCGACCAAGGCATTAGGAGGGCTGTTTATTTATTTCCTGGTCTCAAGATCTGGATGGCAACTATGGTCTTACACTCAGACTCTTCTTGGGGTGGTATTCCGACCAAGGCATCAGGAGGGTTATATAGCTATTTCCAGGTCTCGATATCTGGATGGCAATGCTCTCACACTTAGACCCTTCTTGGGGGTGGTATCCCCAAAAAAGGCATCAGGAGGGCTGTTTAGCTATTTCCTGGTGTCGAGATCTGGATGGCAACTATGCTCTTACACTCAGACCCTTCTTGGGGTTGGTAGCCCGACCAAGGCATCAGGATGGTTGTTTAGCTATTTCCTGGTCTCGAGATCTAGATGGCAACTATGCTCTTACACTCAGACCCTTCTTGGGGGAGGTAGGCCGACCAAGGCATCAGGATGGATATTTAGCTATTTCCTGGTCTAGAGATCTAGATGGCAACTATGCTCTTACACTCAGACCCTTCTTGGGGGTGGTATCCCGACCAAGGCATCAGGATGATTGTTTAGCTATTTCCTAATCTCGAGATCTAGATGGCAACTATGCTCTTATACTCAGACCCTTCTTGGGGGAGGTAGGCCAACCAAGGCATCATGAGGGATGTTTAGCTATTTCCTGGTCTCGAGATCTGGATGGCAACAATGCTCTTACACTCATACTCTTCTTGGGGGAGGTAGCCCGACCAAGGCATCAAGAGGGTTGTTTAGCTATTTCCTGGTGTCGAGATCTAGATGGCAACTATGCTCTTACACTCAGACCCTTCTTAAGGTTGGTATCCCGACCAAGGCATCAGGAGGGTTGTTCAGCTATTTCTAGTTCTCGAAATCTGGATGGCAATGCTCTCACACTTAGACCCTTCTTGGGGGTGGTATCCCTAAAAAAGGCACCAGGAGGGATGTTTAGCTATTTCCTGGTCTCGAAATCTAGATGACAACTATACTCTTACACTCAGACCTTTCTTGAGGGAGGTAGGCCAACCAAGGCATCATGGGGGATGTTTAGCTATTTCCTGGTCTCGAGATCTGGATGGCAACAATGCTCTTACACTCAGACTCTTCTTGGGGGTGGTAGCCCGACCAAGGCATTAGCAGGGCTTTTTAGATATTTCATGGTCTCGAGATCTGGATGCAACTATACTCTTACACTCAGACCCTTCTTAGGGGCGGTAGCCAGACCAAGGCATCAGGAGTGTTGTTTAGCTATTTCCTGGTCTTGAGATTTGGATGGCAGCTATACTCTTACACTCAGACCCTTCTTGGGGGCGGTAGCCAGACCAAGGCATCATGAGGGTTGTTTAGCTATTTCCTGGTCTCGAGATCTATATGGCAACTATGCTCTTACACTCAGACCCTTCTTGGGGGCGGTAGACCGACCAAGGCATCAGGAGGGCTGTTTAGCTACTTCCTGGTCTCGATATCTGGATGGCAACTGTGCTCTTACACTTAGAACCTTCTAAGGGGTGGTAGCCCTACCAAGGCATCAGAAGGGCTGTTTAGCTATTTCCTGGTCTCGAGATCTGGAGGCAACTATGCTCTTATACTCAGACCCTTCTTGGGGGTGGTTGCCCGACCAAGGCATCAGAAGGGCTGTTTAGCTATTTCCTGGTCTCGAGATCTGGACGGCAACTATGCTCTTACACTCAACCCTTCTTGGGGGTGGTAGCCAAACCAAGGCATTAGGAGGGCTGTTTAGCTATTTCCTGGTCTCGAGATCTGGATGGCAACTATGCTCTTACACTCAGACACTTCTTGGGGGTGGTATCCCGACCAAGGCATCAGGATGGTTGTTTAGCTATTTCCTAATCTCGAGATCTAGATGGCAACTATGCTCTTATACTCAGACCTTTCTTGGGGGAGGTAGGCCAACCAAGGCATCATGAGGGATGTTTAGCTATTTCCTGGTCTCGAGATCTGGATGGCAACAATGCTCTTACACTCAGACTCTTCTTGGGGGAGGTAGCCCGACCAAGGCATCATGAGGGTTGTTTAGCTATTTCCTGGTCTCGAGATCTAGATGGCAACTATGCTCTTACACTCAGACCCTTCTTAAGGTTGGTATCCCGACCAAGGCATCAGGAGGGTTGTTCAGCTATTTCCAGTTCTCGAAATCTGGATGGCAATGCTCTTACACTTAGACCCTTCTTGGGGGTGGTATCCCTAAAAAAGGCACCAGGAGGGCTGTTTAGCTATTTCCTGGTCTCGAAATCTAGATGACAACTATACTCTTACACTCAGACCTTTCTTGAGGGAGGTAGGCCAACCAAGGCATCATGAGGGATGTTTAGCTATTTCCTGGTCTCGAGATCTGGATGGCAACAATGCTCTTACACTCAGACTCTTCTTGGGGGTGGTAGCCCGACCAAGGCATTAGGAGGGCTTTTTAGATATTTCATGGTCTCGAGATCTGGATGCAACTATACTCTTACACTCAGACCCTTCTTAGGGGCGGTAGCCAGACCAAGGCATCAGGAATGTTGTTTAGCTATTTCCTGGTCTCGAGATTCGGATGGCAGCTATACTCTTACACTCAGACCCTTCTTGGGGGCGGTAGCCAGACCAAGGCATCATGAGGGTTGTTTAGCTATTTCCTGGTCTCGAGATCTATATGGCAACTATGCTCTTACACTCAGACCCTTCTTGGGGGCGGTAGCCCGACCAAGGCATCAGGAGGGCTGTTTAGCTACTTCCTGGTCTCGAGATCTGGATGGCAACTATGCTCTTACACTTAGAACCTTCTAAGGGGTGGTAGCCCTACCAAGGCATCAGAAGGGCTGTTTAGCTATTTCCTGGTCTCGAGATCTGGAGGCCACTATGCTCTTATACTCAGACCCTTCTTGGGGGTGGTTGCCCGACCAAGGCATCAGAAGGGCTGTTTAGCTATTTCCTGGTCTCGAGATCTGGACGGCAACTATGCTCTTACACTCGACCCTTCTTGGGGGTGGTAGCCAAACCAAGGCATTAGGAGGGCTGTTTAGCTATTTCCTGGTCTCGAGATCTGGATGGCAACTATGCTCTTACACTCAGACACTTCTTGGGGGTGGTAGCCCGACCAAGACATCAGGATGGTTGTTTAGCTATTTCCTGGTCTCGAGATCTAGATGGCAACTATGCTCTTACACTCAGACCCTTCTTAGGGGAGGTAGGCCGACCAAGGCATCAGGATGGATATTTAGCTATTTCCTGGTCTAGAGATCTAGATGGCAACTATGCTCTTACACTGAGACCCTTCTTGGGGGTTGTAGCCCGACCAAGGCATCAGGATGGTTGTTTAGCTATTTCCTGGTCTTGAGATTTGGATGGCAACTATGCTCTTACACTCAGACCCTTCTTGGGGTTGTAGCCCGACCAAGGCATCAGGATGATTGTTTAGCTATTTCCTAGTCTCGAGATCTAGATGGCAACTATGCTCTTACACTCAGACCCTACTTGGGGGAGGTAGGCCGACCAAGGCATCATGAGGGCTGTTTAGCTATTTTCTGGTCTGGAGATTTGGATGGCATTTATGCTCTTACACTTAGACTCTTCTTGGGGGTGGTAGCCTGACCAAGGCATCATGAGGGTTGTTTAGCTATTTCCTGGTCTCGAGATTTGGATGGCAACTATGCTTTTACACTCATACCCTTCTTGGGGGTGGTAGCCCGACCAAGGCATCAGGAGGGTTGTTTAGCTATTTCCAGGTCTCGAAATCTGGATGGCAGTGCTCTTACACTTAGACCCTTCTTAGGGGTGGTAGCCCAAAAAAGGCATCAGGAGGGCTGTTTAGCTATTTCCTGGTCTCGAGATCTGGATGGCAACTATGCTCTTACACTCAGACCCTTCTTGGGGTTGGTAGCCCGACCAAGGCATTAGGAGGGCTGTTTATCTATTTCCTGGTCTCAAGATCTGGATGGCAACTATGGTCTTACACTCAGACTCTTCTTGGGGTGGTATTCCGACCAAGGCATCAGGAGGGTTATATAGCTATTTCCAGGTCTCGATATCTGGATGGCAATGCTCTCACACTTAGACCCTTCTTGGGGGTGGTATCCCCAAAAAAGGCATCAGGAGGGCTGTTTAGCTATTTCCTGGTCTCGAGATCTGGATGGCAACTATGCTCTTACACTCAGACCCTTCTTGGGGTTGGTAGCCCGACCAAGGCATCAGGATGGTTGTTTAGCTATTTCCTGGTCTCGAGATCTAGATGGCAACTATGCTCTTACACTCAGACCCTTCTTGGGGGAGGTAGGCCGACCAAGGCATCAGGATGGATATTTAGCTATTTCCTGGTCTAGAGATCTAGATGGCAACTATGCTCTTACACTCAGACCCTTCTTGGGGGTGGTAGCCCGACCAAGGCATCAGGATGATTGTTTAGCTATTTCCTAATCTCGAGATCTAGATGGCAACTATGCTCTTATACTCAGACCCTTCTTGGGGGAGGTAGGCCAACCAAGGCATCATGAGGGATGTTTAGCTATTTCCTGGTCTCGAGATCTGGATGGCAACAATGCACTTACACTCAGACTCTTCTTGGGGGAGGTAGCCCGACCAAGGCATCATGAGGGTTGTTTAGCTATTTCCTGGTCTCGAGATCTAGATGGCAACTATGCTCTTACACTCAGACCCTTCTTAAGGTTGGTATCCCGACCAAGGCATCAGGAGGGTTGTTCAGCTATTTCCAGTTCTCGAAATCTGGATGGCAATGCTCTTACACTTAGACCCTTCTTGGGGGTGGTATCCCTAAAAAAGGCACCAGGAGGGCTGTTTAGCTATTTCCTGGTCTCGAAATCTAGATGACAACTATACTCTTACACTCAGACCTTTCTTGAGGGAGGTAGGCCAACCAAGGCATCATGAGGGATGTTTAGCTATTTCCTGGTCTCGAGATCTGGATGGCAACAATGCTCTTACACTCAGACTCTTCTTGGGGGTGGTAGCCCGACCAAGGCATTAGGAGGGCTTTTTAGATATTTCATGGTCTCGAGATCTGGATGCAACTATACTCTTACACTCAGACCCTTCTTGGGGGCGGTAGCCAGACCAAGGCATCATGAGGGTTGTTTAGCTATTTCCTGGTCTCGAGATCTATATGGCAACTATGCTCTTACACTCAGACCCTTCTTGGGGGCGGTAGCCCGACCAAGGCATCAGGAGGGCTGTTTAGCTACTTCCTGGTCTCGAGATCTGGATGGCAACTATGCTCTCACACTTAGAACCTTCTAAGGGGTGGTAGCCCTACCAAGGCATCAGAAGGGCTGTTTAGCTATTTCCTGGTCTCGAGATCTGGAGGCAACTATGCTCTTATACTCAGACCCTTCTTGTTGGTGGTTGCCCGACCAAGGCATCAGAAGGGCTGTTTAGCTATTTCCTGGTCTCGAGATCTGGACGGCAACTATGCTCTTACACTCGACCCTTCTTGGGGGTGGTAGCCAAACCAAGGCATTAGGAGGGCTGTTTAGCTATTTCCTGGTCTCGAGAACTGGATGGCCATTATGCTCTTACACTCAGACACTTCTTGGGGGTGGTAGGCCGACCAAGGCGTCAGGATGGATATTTAGCTATTTCCTAGTCTAGAGATCTAGATGGCAACTATGCTCTTACACTGAGACCCTTCTTGGGGGTTGTAGCCTGACCAAGGCATCAGGATGGTTGTTTAGCTATTTCCTGGTCTCGAGATCTAGATGGCAACTATGCTCTTACACTCAGACCCTTCTTGGGGAGGTAGGCCGACCAAGGCATCATGAGGGCTGTTTAGCTATTTTCTGGTCTCGAGATTTGGATGGCATTTATGCTCTTACACTCAGACTCTTCTTGGGGGTGGTAGCCTGACCAAGGCATCATGAGGGTTGTTTAGCTATTTCCTGGTCTCGAGATTTGGATGGCAACTATGCTATTACACTCAGACCCTTCTTGAGGGTGGTAGCCCGACCAAGGCATCAGGAGGGTTGTTTAGCTATTTCCAGGTCTCGAAATCTGGATGGCAATGCTCTTACACTTAGACCCTTCTTGGGGGTGGTAGCCCAAAAAAGGCATTAGGAGGGCTGTTTAGCTATTTTTCCTGGTCTCGAGATCTGGATGTCAACTATGCTCTTACACTCAGACCCTTCTTGGGGTTGGTAGCTGGACCAAGGCATTAGGAGGGCTGTTTATCTATTTCCTGGTCTCAAGATCTGGATGGCAACCATGGTCTTACACTCAGACCCTTCTTGGGGTGGTATTCCGACCAAGGCATCAGGAGGGTTGTATAGCTAATTCCAGGTCTCGATATCTGGATGGTAATGCTCTTACACTTAGACCCTTCTTGGGGGTGGTATCCCCAAAAAAGGCATCAGGAGGGCTGTTTAGCTATATCCTAGTCTCGAGATGTGGATGGCAACTATGCTCTTACACACAGACCCTTCTTGGGGTTGGTATCCCGACCAAGGCATCAGGATGGTTGTTTAGCTATTTCCTGGTCTCGAGATCTAGATGGCAACTATGCTCTTACACTTAGACCCTTCTTGGGGGAGGTAGGCCGACCAAGGCATCAGGATGGATATTTAGCTATTTCCTGGTCTAGAGATCTAGATGGCAACTATGCTCTTACACTCAGACCCTTCTTGGGGGTGGTAGCCCGACCAAGGCATCAGGATGGTTGTTTAGCTATTTCCTAATCTCGAGATCTATATGGCAACTATGCTCTTATACTCAGACCCTTCTTGGGGGAGGTAGGCCGACCAAGGCATTAGGAGGGTTGTTTAGCTACTTCCTGGTCTCGAGATCTGGATGGAAACTATGCTATTACACTCAGACTTTACTTGGGGGAGGTAGCCCGACCAAGGCATCATGAGGGTTGTTTAGCTATTTCCCGGTCTCGAGATCTGGATGGCAACTATGCTCTTACAATCAGACCGTTCTTGAGGGTGGTAGCCCGACCAAGGCATCAGGAGGGTTGTTTAGCTATTTCCAGTTCTCAAAATCTGGATGGCAATGCTCTTACACTTAGACCCTTCTTGGGGGTGGTATCCCCAAAAAAGGCATCAGGAGGGCTGTTTAGCTATTTTCTTGTCTCGAGATGTGGATGGCAACTATGCTCTTACACTCAGACCCTTTTTGGGGTTGGTAGCCCGACCAAGGCATCAGGATGGTTGTTTAACTATTTCCTGGTCTCGAGATATAGATGGTAACTATGCTCTTACACTCATACCCTTCTTGGGGGAGGTAGGCCAACCAAGGCATTAGGAGGGCTGTTTAGCTATTTCCTGGTCTCGAGATC
Source organism: Dipteronia sinensis (assembly GCA_033220585.1). NCBI lineage: Eukaryota > Viridiplantae > Streptophyta > Magnoliopsida > Sapindales > Sapindaceae > Dipteronia > Dipteronia sinensis. The sequence continues at coordinate 118,042 of JANJYJ010000976.1, forward strand.
TGGACGGCAACTATGCTCTTACACTCGACCCTTCTTGGGGGTGGTAGCCAAACCAAGGCATTAGGAGGGCTGTTTAGCTATTTCCTGGTCTCGAGATCTGGATGGCAACTATGCTATTACACTCAGACCCTTCTTTGGGGTGGTAGCCCGACCAAGGCATCAGGAGGGTTGTTTAGCTATTTCCAGGTGTCGAAATCTGGATGGCAATGCTCTTACACTTAGACCCTTCTTGGGTCTAGAGATCTAGATGGCAACTATGCTTTTACACTGAGACCCTTCTTGGGGGTTGTAGCCCGACCAAGGCATCAGGATGGTTGTTTAGCTATTTCCTGGTCTCGAGATCTGGATGGCAACTATGCTCTTACACTCAGACAATTCTTGGGGGTGGTAGCCCGACCAAGGCATCAGGATGGTTGTTTAGCTATTTCCTGGTCTTGAGATCTAGATGGCAACTATGCTCTTACACTCAGACCCTTCTTAGGGGAGGTAGGCCGACCAAGGCATCAGGAAGGATATTTAGCTATTTCATGGTCTAGATATCTAGATGGCAACTATGCTCTTACACTGAGACCCTTCTTGGGGGTTGTAGCCCGACTAAGGCATCAGGATGGTTGTTTAGCTATTTCCTGGTCTCGAGATCTAGATGGCAACTATGCTCTTACACTCAGACCCTTCTTGGGGGAGGTAGGCCGACCAAGGCATCATGAGGGCTGTTTAGCTATTTTCTGGTCTCGAGATTTGGATGGCATTTATGCTCTTACACTCAGACTCTTCTTGGGGGTGGTAGCCTGACCAAGGCATCATGAGGGTTGTTTAGCTATTTCCTGGTCTCGAGATTTGGATGGCAACTATGCTATTACACTCAGACCCTTCTTTGGGGTGGTAGCCCGACCAAGGCATCAGGAGGGTTGTTTAGCTATTTCCAGGTCTCGAAATCTGGATGGCAATGCTCTTACACTTAGACCCTTCTTGGGGGTGGTAGCCCAAAAAAGGCATCAGGAGGGCTGTTTAGCTATTTTTCCTGGTCTCGAGATCTAGATGGCAACTATGCTCTTACACTCAGACCCTTCTTGGGGTTGGTAGCCCGACCAAGGCATTAGGAGGGCTGTTTATCTATTTCCTGGTCTCAAGATCTGGATGGCAACTATGGTCTTACACTCAGACCCTTCTTGGGGTGGTATTCCGACCAAGGCATCAGGAGGTTTGTATAGCTATTTCCAGGTCTCGATATCTGGATGGCAATGCTGTTACACTTAGACCCTTCTTGGGGGTGGTATCCCCAAAAAAGGCATCAGGAGGGCTGTTTAGCTATTTCCTGGTCTCGAGATCTGGATGGCAACTATGCTCTTACACTCAGACCCTTCTTGGGGTTGGTAGCCCGACCAAGGCATCAGGATGGTTGTTTAGCTATTTCCAGGTCTCGAGATCTAGATGGCAACTATGCTCTTACACTCAGACCCTTCTTGGGGGAGGTAGGCCGACCAAGGCATCAGGATGGATATTTAGCTATTTCCTGGTCTAGAGATCTAGATGGCAACTATGCTCTTACACTCAGACCCTTCTTGGGGTTGGTAGCCCGACCAAGGCATCAGGATGGTTGTTTAGCTATTTCCTAATCTCGAGATCTAGATGGCAACTATGCTCTTATACTCAGACCCTTCTTGGGGGAGGTAGGCCGACCAAGGCATTAGGAGGGCTGTTTAGCTACTTCCTGGTCTCGAGATCTGGATGGAAACTATACTATTACACTCAGACTTTTCTTGGGAGAGGTAGCCAGACCAAGGCATCATGAGGATTGTTTAGCTATTTCCTGGTCTCGAGATCTAGATGGCAACTATGCTCTTACACTCAGACCCTTCTTAAGGTTGGTAGCCCGACCAAGGCATCAGGAGGGTTGTTTAGCTATTTCCAGTTCTCAAAATCTGGATGGCAATGCTCTTACACTTAGACCCTTCTTGGGGGTGGTAGCCCAAAAAAGGCATCAGGAGGGCTGTTTAGCTATTTTTCCTGGTCTCGAGATCTGGATGTCAACTATGCTCTTACACTCACACCCTTCTTGGGGTTGGTAGCCGGAACCAAGGCATTAGGTGGGCTGTTTATCTATTTCCTGGTCTCAAGATCTGGATGGCAACTATGGTCTTACACTCAGACCCTTCTTGGGGTGGTATTCCGACCAAGGCATCAGGAGGGTTGTATAGCTATTTCCAGGTCTCGATAACTGGATGGCAATGCTCTTACACTTAGACCCTTCTTGGGGGTGGTATCCCCAAAAAAGGCATCAGGAGGGCTGTTTAGCTATATCCTGGTCTTGAGATCTGGATGGCAACTATGCTCTTACACACAGACCCTTCTTGGGGTTGGTAGCCCGACCAAGGCATCAGGATGGTTGTTTAGCTATTTCCTGGTCTCGAGATCTAGATGGCAACTATGCTCTTACACTCAGACCCTTCTTGGGGGAGGTAGGCCGACCAAGGCATCAGGATGGATATTTAGCTATTTCCTGGTCTAGAGATCTAGATGGCAACTATGCTCTTACACTCAGACCCTTCTTGGGGGTGGTAGCCCGACCAAGGCATCAGGATGGTTGTTTAGCTATTTCCTAATCTCGAGATCTAGATGGCAACTATGCTCTTATACTCAGACCTTTCTTGGGGGAGGTAGGCCGACCAAGGCATTATGAGGGCTGTTTAGCTACTTCCTGGTCTCGAGATCTGGATGGAAACTATGCTATTACACTCAGACTTTTCTTGGGGGAGGTAGCCCGACCAAGGCATCATGAGGGTTGTTTAGCTATTTCCTAGTCTCGAGATCTAGATGGCAACTATGCTCTTACACTCATACCCTTCTTAAGGTTGGTAGCCCGACCAAGGCATCAGGAGGGTTGTTTAGCTATTTCCAGTTCTCAAAATCTGGATGGCAATGCTCTTACACTTAGACCCTTCTTGGGGGTGGTATCCCCAAAAAAGGCATCAGGAGGGCTGTTTAGCTATTTCCTGGTCTCGAGATGTGGATGGCAACTATGCTCTTACACTCAGACCCTTCTTGGGGTTGGTAGCCCGACCAAGGCATCAGGATGGTTGTTTAACTATTTCCTGGTCTCGAGATATAGATGGTAACTATGCTCTTACACTCAGACCCTTCTTGGGGGAGGTAGGCCAACCAAGGCATTAGGAGGGCTGTTTAGCTATTTCCTGGTCTCGGGATCTGGACAGCAACTATGCTCTTACACTCGACCCTTCTTGGGGGTGGTAGCCAAACCAAGGCATTAGGAGGGCTGTTTAGCTATTTCCTGGTCTCGAGATCTGGATGGCAACTATGCTCTTACACTCAGACAATTCTTGGGGGTGTTAGCCCGACCAAGGCATCAGGATGGTTGTTTAGCTATTTCCTGGTCTTGAGATCTAGATGGCAACTATGCTCTTACACTCAGACCCTTCTTAGGGGAGGTAGGCCGACCAAGGCATCAGGAAGGATATTTAGCTATTTCCTGGTCTAGATATCTAGATGGCAACTATGCTCTTACACTGAGACCCTTCTTGGGGGTTGTAGCCCGACTAAGGCATCAGGATGGATGTTTAGCTATTTCCTGGTCTCGAGATCTAGATGGTAACTATGCTCTTACACTCAGACCCTTCTTGGGGGAGGTAGGCCGACCAAGGCATCATGAGGGCTGTTTAGCTATTTTCTGGTCTCGAGATTTGGATGGCATTTATGCTCTTACACTCAGACTCTTCTTGGGGGTGGTAGCCTGACCAAGGCATCATGAGGGTTGTTTAGCTATTTCCTGGTCTCGAGATTTGGATGGCAACTATGCTATTACACTCAGACCCTTCTTGGGGGTGGTAGCCCGACCAAGGCATCAGGAGGGTTGTTTAGCTATTTCCAGGTCTCGAAATCTGGATGGCAATGCTCTTACACTTATACCCTTCTTGGGGGTGGTAGCCCAAAAAAGGCATCAGGAGGGCTGTTTAGCTATTTTTCCTGGTCTCGAGATCTGGATGTCAACTATGCTCTTACACTCAGACCCTTCTTGGGGTTGGTAGCCCGACCAAGGCATTAGGAGGGCTGTTTATCTATTTCCTGGACTCAAGATCTGGATGGCAACTATGGTCTTACTCTCAGACCCTTCTTGGGGTGGTATTCCGACCAAGGCATCAGGAGGTTTGTATAGCTATTTCCAGGTCTCGATATCTGGATGGCAATGCTTCTACACTTAGACCCTTCTTGGGGGTGGTATCCCCAAAAAGGCATCAGAGGGGCTGTTTAGCTATTTCCTGGTCTCGAGATCTGGATGTCAACTATGCTCTTACACTCAGACCCTTCTTGGGGTTGGTAGCCCGACCAAGGCATCAGGATGGTTGTTTAGCTATTTCCTGGTCTCGAGATCTGGATGGCAACTATGCTCTTACACTCAGACCCTTCTTGGGGTTGGTAGCCCGACCAAGGCATCAGGAGGTTTGTATAGCTATTTCCAGGTCTCGATATCTGGATGGCAATGCTTTTACACTTAGACCCTTCTTGGGGGTGGTATCCCCAAAAAGGCATCCGGAGGGCTGTTTAGCTATTTCCTGGTCTCGAGATCTGGATGGCAACTATGCTCTTACACTCAGACCCTTCTTGGGGTTGGTAGCCCGACCAAGGCATCAGGATGGTTGTTTAGCTATTTCCTGGTCTCGAGATCTAGATGGCAACTATGCTCTTACACTCAGACCCTTCTTGGGGGAGGTAGGCCGACCAAGGCATCAGGATGGATATTTAGCTATTTCCTGGTCTAGAGATCTAGATGGCAACTATGCTCTTACACTCAGACCCTTCTTGGGGTTGGTAGCCCGACCAAGGCATCAGGATGGTTGTTTAGCTATTTCCTAATCTCGAGATCTAGATGGCAACTATGCTCTTATACTCAGACCCTTCTTGGGGGAGGTAGGCCGACCAAGGCATTAGGATGGCTATTTAGCTACTTCCTGGTCTCGAGATCTGGATGGAAACTATGCTATTACACTCAGACTTTTCTTGGGGGAGGTAGCCCGACCAAGGCATCATGAGGATTGTTTAGCTATTTCCTGGTCTCGAGATCTAGATGGCAACTATGCTCTTACACTCAGACCCTTCTTAAGGTTGGTAGCCCGACCAAGGCATCAGGAGGGTTGTTTAGCTATTTCCAGTTCTCAAAATCTGGATGGCAATGCTCTTACACTTAGACCTTTCTTGGGGGTGGTATCCCCAAAAAATGCATCAGCAGGGCTGTTTAGCTATTTCCTGGTCTCGAGATGTGGATGGCAACTATGCTCTTACACTCAGACCCTTCTTGGGGTTGGTAGCCCGACCAAGGCATCAGGATGGTTGTTTAACTATTTCCTGGTCTCGAGATATAGATGGTAACTATGCTCTTACACTCAGACCCTTCTTGGGGGAGGTAGGCCAACCAAGGCGTTAGGAGGGCTGTTTAGCTACTTCCTGGTCTAGAGATCTAGATGGCAACTATGCTCTTACACTCAGACCCTTCTTGGGGGTGGTAGCCAGACCAAGGCATCAGGATGGTTGTTTAGCTATTTCCTAATCTCGAGATCTAGATGGCAACTATGCTCTTATACTCAGACCCTTCTTGGTTGAGGTAGGCCGACAAAAGCATTAGGAGGGCTGTTTAGCTACTTCCTAGTCTCGAGATCTGGATGGAAACTATGCTATTACACTCAGACTCATCTTGGGGGAGGTAGCCCGACCAAGGCATCATGAGGGTTGTTTAGCTATTTTCTGGTCTCGAGATCTGGATGGCAACTATGCTCTTACACTCAGACCCTTCTTAAGGTTGGTAGCCCGACCAAGGCATCAGGAGGGTTGTTTAGCTATTTCCAGGTCTCGAAATCTGGATGGACATGCTCTTACACTTAGACCCTTCTTGGGGGTTGTAGCCCGAAAAAGGCATCAGGTGGGCTGTTTAGCTATTACCTGGTCTCGAGATCTAAATGGCAACTATGCTCTTAGACTTAGACCCTTTTTTGGGTTGGTAGCCCGACCAAGGCATTATAAGAGCTGTTTAGCTATTTCCTGGTTTCAAGAACTGGATGGCAACTATGCTATTACACTCAGACCCTTCTTGGGGGTGGTAGCCTGACCAAGGCATAAGGAGGGTTGTTTAGCTATTTCCAGGTCTCGAGATCTGGATGGCAATGCTCTTACACTTAGACCCCTCTTGGGGGTGGTATCCCGAAAAGGCATCAGGAGGGCTGTTTAGATATTTCCTGGTCTCAAAATCTGGATGGCAACTATGCTCTTACGCTCAGACCCTTGTTAGGGTTGGTTTCCCGACCAAGGCATTAGGAGGGCTGTTTAGCTATTTCCTGGTCTAGAGATCTGGATGGCAACTATGCTCTTACACTCAGACCCTTCTTGGGGTTGGTAGCCGGAACCAAGGCATTAGGAGGGCTGTTTATCTATTTCCTGGTCTCAAGATCTGGATGGCAACTATGGTCTTACACTCAGACCCTTCTTGGGGTGGTATTCCGACCAAGGCATCAGGAGGGTTGTATAGCTATTTCCAGGTCTCGATATCTGGATGGCAATGCTCTTACACTTAGACCCTTCTTGGGGGTGGTATCCCCAAAAAAGGCATCAGGAGGGCTGTTTAGCTATTTCCTGGTCTCGAGATCTGGATGGCAACTATGCTCTTACACTCAGACCCTTCTTGGGGTTGGTAGCCCGACCAAGGCATCAGGATGGTTGTTTAGCTATTTCCTGGTCTCGAGATCTAGATGGCAACTATGCTCTTACACTCAGACCCTTCTTGGGGGAGGTAGGCCGACCAAGGCATCAGGATGGATATTTAGCTATTTCCTGGTCTAGAGATCTAGATGGCAACTATGCTCTTACACTCAGACCCTTCTTGGGGTTGGTAGCCCGACCAAGGCATCAGGATGGTTGTTTAGCTATTTCCTAATCTCGAGATCTAGATGGCAACTATGCTCTTATACTCAGACCCTTCTTGGGGGAGGTAGGCCGACCAAGGCATTAGGAGGGCTGTTTAGCTACTTCCTGGTCTCGAGATCTGGATGGAAACTATACTATTACACTCAGACTTTTCTTGGGAGAGGTAGCCCGACCAAGGCATCATGAGGATTGTTTAGCTATTTCCTGGTCTCGAGATCTAGATGGCAACTATGCTCTTACACTCAGACCCTTCTTAAGGTTGGTAGCCCGACCAAGGCATCAGGAGGGTTGTTTAGCTATTTCCAGTTCTCAAAATCTGGATGGCAATGCTCTTACACTTAGACCCTTCTTGGGGGTGGTAGCCCAAAAAAGGCATCAGGAGGGCTGTTTAGCTATTTTTCCTGGTCTCGAGATCTGGATGTCAACTATGCTCTTACACTCAGACCCTTCTTGGGGTTGGTAGCCGGAACCAAGGCATTAGGAGGGCTGTTTATCTATTTCCTGGTCTCAAGATCTGGATGGCAACTATGGTCTTACACTCAGACCCTTCTTGGGGTGGTATTCCGACCAAGGCATCAGGAGGGTTGTATAGCTATTTCCAGGTCTCGATATCTGGATGGCAATGCTCTTACACTTAGACCCTTCTTGGGGGTGGTATCCCCAAAAAAGGCATCAGGAGGGCTGTTTAGCTATATCCTGGTCTTGAGATCTGGATGGCAACTATGCTCTTACACTCAGACCCTTCTTGGGGTTGGTAGCCCGACCAAGGCATCAGGATGGTTGTTTAGCTATTTCCTGGTCTCGAGATCTAGATGGCAACTATGCTCTTACACTCAGACCCTTCTTGGGGGAGGTAGGCCGACCAAGGCATCAGGATGGATATTTAGCTATTTCCTGGTCTAGAGATCTAGATGGCAACTATGCTCTTACACTCAGACCCTTCTTGGGGGTGGTAGCCCGACCAAGGCATCAGGATGGTTGTTTAGCTATTTCCTAATCTCGAGATCTAGATGGCAACTATGCTCTTATACTCAGACCTTTCTTGGGGGAGGTAGGCCGACCAAGGCATTATGAGGGCTGTTTAGCTACTTCCTGGTCTCGAGATCTGGATGGAAACTATGCTATTACACTCAGACTTTTCTTGGGGGAGGTAGCCCGACCAAGGCATCATGAGGGTTGTTTAGCTATTTCCTAGTCTCGAGATCTAGATGGCAACTATGCTCTTACACTCAGACCCTTCTTAAGGTTGGTAGCCCGACCAAGGCATCAGGAGGGTTGTTTAGCTATTTCCAGTTCTCAAAATCTGGATGGCAATGCTCTTACACTTAGACCCTTCTTGGGGGTGGTATCCCCAAAAAAGGCATCAGGAGGGCTGTTTAGCTATTTCCTGGTCTCGAGATGTGGATGGCAACTATGCTCTTACACTCAGACCCTTCTTGGGGTTGGTAGCCCGACCAAGGCATCAGGATGGTTGTTTAACTATTTCCTGGTCTCGAGATATAGATGGTAACTATGCTCTTACACTCAGACCCTTCTTGGGGGAGGTAGGCCAACCAAGGCATTAGGAGGGCCTGTTTATCTATTTCCTGGTCTCGAGATCTGGACGGCAACTATGCTCTTACACTCGACCCTTCTTGGGGGTGGTAGCCAAACCAAGGCATTAGGAGGGCTGTTTAGCTATTTCCTGGTCTCGAGATCTGGATGGCAACTATGCTCTTACACTCAGACAATTCTTGGGGGTGGTAGCCCGACCAAGACATCAGGATGGTTGTTTAGCTATTTCCTGGTCTTGAGATCTAGATGGCAACTATGCTCTTACACTCAGACCCTTCTTAGGGGAGGTAGGCCGACCAAGGCATCAGGAAGGATATTTAGCTATTTCCTGGTCTAGATATCTAGATGGCAACTATGCTCTTACACTGAGACCCTTCTTGGGGGTTGTAGCCCGACTAAGGCATCAGGATGGATGTTTAGCTATTTCCTGGTCTCGAGATCTAGATGGCAACTATGCTCTTACACTCAGACCCTTCTTGGGGGAGGTAGGCCGACCAAGGCATCATGAGGGCTGTTTAGCTATTTTCTGGTCTGGAGATTTGGATGGCATTTATGCTCTTACACTTAGACTCTTCTTGGGGGTGGTAGCCTGACCAAGGCATCATGAGGGTTGTTTAGCTATTTCCTGGTCTCGAGATTTGGATGGCAACTATGCTTTTACACTCATACCCTTCTTGGGGGTGGTAGCCCGACCAAGGCATCAGGAGGGTTGTTTAGCTATTTCCAGGTCTCGAAATCTGGATGGCAGTGCTCTTACACTTAGACACTTCTTAGGGGTGGTAGCCCAAAAAAGGCATCAGGAGGGCTGTTTAGCTATTTCCTGGTCTCGAGATCTGGATGGCAACTATGCTCTTACACTCAGACCCTTCTTGGGGTTGGTAGCCCGACCAAGGCATTAGGAGGGCTGTTTATCTATTTCCTGGTCTCAAGATCTGGATGGCAACTATGGTCTTACACTCAGACTCTTCTTGGGGTGGTAGCCCGACCAAGGCATCAGGAGGTTTGTATAGCTATTTCCAGGTCTCGATATCTGGATGGCAATGCTTCTACACTTAGACCCTTCTTGGGGGTGGTATCCCCAAAAAGGCATCAGGGGGGCTGTTTAGCTATTTCCTGGTCTCGATATCTGGATGGCAATGCTTTTACACTTAGACCCTTCTTGGGGGTGGTATCCCCAAAAAGGCCTCCGGAGGGCTGTTTAGCTATTTCCTGGTCTCGAGATCTGGATGGCAACTATGCTCTTACACTCAGACCCTTCTTGGGGTTGGTAGCCCGACCAAGGCATCAGGATGGTTGTTTAGCTATTTCCTGGTCTCGAGATCTAGATGGCAACTATGCTCTTACACTCAGACCCTTCTTGGGGGAGGTAGGCCAACCAAGGCATTAGGAGGGCTGTTTAGCTACTTCCTGGTCTAGAGATCTAGATGGCAACTATGCTCTTACACTCAGACCCTTCTTGGGGGTGGTAGCCAGACCAAGGCATCAGGATGGTTGTTTAGCTATTTCCTAATCTCGAGATCTAGATGGCAACTATGCTCTTATACTCAGACCCTTCTTGGTTGAGGTAGGCTGACAAAAGCATTAGGAGGGCTGTTTAGCTACTTCCTAGTCTCGAGATCTGGATGGACACTATGCTATTACACTCAGACTTTTCTTGGGGGAGGTAGCCCGACCAAGGCATCATGAGGGTTGTTTAGCTATTTCCTGGTCTCGAGATCTAGATGGCAACTATGCTCTTACACTCAGACCCTTCTTAAGGTTGGTAGCCCGACCAAGTCATCAGGAGGGTTGTTTAGCTATTTCCAGTTCTCAAAATCTGGATGGCAATGCTCTTACACTTAGACCCTTCTTGGGGGTGGTATCCCCAAAACAGGCATCAGCAGGGCTGTTTAGCTATTTCCTGGTCTCGAGATGTGGATGGCAACTATGCTCTTACACTCAGACCCTTCTTGGGGTTGGTAGCCCGACCAAGGCATCAGGATGGTTGTTTAACTATTTCCTGGTCTCGAGATATAGATGGTAACTATGCTCTTACACTCAGACCCTTCTTGGGGGAGGTAGGCCAACCAAGGCATTAGGAGGGCTGTTTAGCTACTTCCTGGTCTAGAGATCTAGATGGCAACTATGCTCTTACACTCAGACCCTTCTTGGGGGTGGTAGCCAGACCAAGGCATCAGGATGGTTGTTTAGCTATTTCCTAATCTCGAGATCTAGATGGCAACTATGCTCTTATACTCAGACCGTTCTTGGTTGAGGTAGGCCGACAAAAGCATTAGGAGGGCTGTTTAGCTACTTCCTAGTCTCGAGATCTGGATGGAAACTATGCTATTACACTCAGACTCATCTTGGGGGAGGTAGCCCGACCAAGGCATCATGAGGGTTGTTTAGCTATTTCCTGGTCTCGAGATCTGGATGGCAACTATGCTCTTACACTCAGACCCTTCTTAAGGTTGGTAGCCCGACCAAGGCATCAGGAGGGTTGTTTAGCTATTTCCAGTTCTCAAAATCTGGATGGCAATGCTCTTACACTTAGACCCTTCTTGGGGGTGATATCCACAAAAAAGGCATCAGGAGGGCTGTTTAGCTATTTCCTGGTCTCGAGATCTGGATGGCAACTATGCTCTTACACTCAGACCTTTCTTGGGGTTGGTAGCCCGACCAAGGCATCAGGATGGTTGTTTAACTATTTCCTGGTCTCGAGATATAGATGGTAACTATGCTCTTACACTCAGACCCTTCTTGGGGGAGGTAGGCCAACCAAGGCATTAGGAGGGTTGTTTAGCTACTTCCTGGTCTAGAGATCTAGATGGCAACTATGCTCTTACACTCAGACCCTTCTTGGGGGTGGTAGCCAGACCAAGGCATCAGGATGGTTGTTTAGCTATTTCCTAATCTCGAGATCTAGATGGCAACTATGCTCTTATACTCAGACCCTTCTTGGTTGAGGTAGGCCGACAAAAGCATTAGGAGGGCTGTTTAGCTACTTCCTAGTCTCGAGATCTGGATGGAAACTATGCTATTACACTCAGACTCATCTTGGGGGAGGTAGCCCGACCAAGGCATCATGAGGGTTGTTTAGCTATTTCCTGGTCTCGAGATCTGGATGGCAACTATGCTCTTACACTCAGACCCTTCTTAAGGTTGGTAGCCCGACCAAGGCATCAGGAGGGTTGTTTAGCTATTTCCAGGTCTCGAAATCTGGATGGGAATGCTCTTACACTTAGACCCTTCTTGGGGGTTGTAGCCCGAAAAAGGCATCAGGTGGGCTGTTTAGCTATTACCTGGTCTCGAGATCTAAATGGCAACTATGCTCTTAGACTTAGACCCTTTTTTGGGTTGGTAGCCCGACCAAGGCATTATAAGAGCTGTTTAGCTATTTCCTGGTTTCAAGAACTGGATGGCAACTATGCTATTACACTCAGACCCTTCTTGGGGGTGGTAGCCTGACCAAGGCATAAGGAGGGTTGTTTAGCTATTTCCAGGTCTCGAGATCTGGATGGCAATGCTCTTACACTTAGACCCCTCTTGGGGGTGGTATCCCGAAAAGGCATCAGGAGGGCTGTTTAGATATTTCCTGGTCTCAAAATCTGGATGGCAACTATGCTCTTACGCTCAGACCCTTGTTAGGGTTGGTTTCCCGACCAAGGCATTAGGAGGGCTGTTTAGCTATTTCCTGGTCTAGAGATCTGGATGGCAACTATGCTCTTACACTCAGACCCTTCTTGGGGTTGGTAGCCGGAACCAAGGCATTAGGAGGGCTGTTTATCTATTTCCTGGTCTCAAGATCTGGATGGCAACTATGGTCTTACACTCAGACCCTTCTTGGGGTGGTATTCCGACCAAGGCCTCAGGAGGGTTGTATAGCTATTTCCAGGTCTCGATATCTGGATGGCAATGCTCTTACACTTAGACCCTTCTTGGGGGTGGTATCCCCAAAAAAGGCATCAGGAGGGCTGTTTAGCTATTTCCTGGTCTCGAGATCTGGATGGCAACTATGCTCTTACACTCAGACCCTTCTTGGGGTTGGTAGCCCGACCAAGGCATCAGGATGGTTGTTTAGCTATTTCCTGGTCTCGAGATCTAGATGGCAACTATGCTCTTACACTCAGACCCTTCTTGGGGGAGGTAGGCCGACCAAGGCATCAGGATGGATATTTAGCTATTTCCTGGTCTAGAGATCTAGATGGCAACTATGCTCTTACACTCAGACCCTTCTTGGGGTTGGTAGCCCGACCAAGGCATCAGGATGGTTGTTTAGCTATTTCCTAATCTCGAGATCTAGATGGCAACTATGCTCTTATACTCAGACCCTTCTTAGGGGAGGTAGGCCGACCAAGGCATTAGGAGGGCTGTTTAGCTACTTCCTGGTCTCGAGATCTGGATGGAAACTATACTATTACACTCAGACTTTTCTTGGGAGAGGTAGCCCGACCAAGGCATCATGAGGATTGTTTAGCTATTTCCTGGTCTCGAGATCTAGATGGCAACTATGCTCTTACACTCAGACCCTTCTTAAGGTTGGTAGCCCGACCAAGGCATCAGGAGGGTTGTTTAGCTATTTCCAGTTCTCAAAATCTGGATGGCAATGCTCTTACACTTAGACCCTTCTTGGGGGTGGTAGCCCAAAAAAGGCATCAGGAGGGCTGTTTAGCTATTTTTCCTGGTCTCGAGATCTGGATGGCAACTATGCTCTTACACTCAGACCCTTCTTAAGGTTGGTAGCCCGACCAATGCATCAGGAGAGTTGTTTAGCTATTTCCAGGTCTCAAAATCTGGATGGGAATGCTCTTACACTTAGACCCTTCTTGGGGGTTGTAGCCCGAAAAAGGCATCAGGTGGGCTGTTTAGCTATTACCTGGTCTCGAGATCTAAATGGCAACTATGCTCTTAGACTTAGACCCTTTTTTGGGTTGGTAGCCCGACCAAGGCATTATAAGAGCTGTTTAGCTATTTCCTGGTTTCAAGAACTGGATGGCAACTATGCTATTACACTCAGACCCTTCTTGGGGGTGGTAGCCTGACCAAGGCATAAGGAGGGTTGTTTAGCTATTTCCAGGTCTCGAGATCTGGATGGCAATGCTCTTACACTTAGACCCCTCTTGGGGGTGGTATCCCGAAAAGGCATCAGGAGGGCTGTTTAGATATTTCCTGGTCTCAAAATCTGGATGGCAACTATGCTCTTACGCTCAGACCCTTGTTAGGGTTGGTTTCCCGACCAAGGCATTAGGAGGGCTGTTTAGCTATTTCCTGGTCTAGAGATCTGGATGGCAACTATGCTCTTACACTCAGACCCTTCTTGGGGGTAGTAGCCCGACCAAGGCATCAGGAGGGTTGTTTGGCTATTTCCTGGTCTCGAGATCTAGATGGCAACTATGCTCTTACACTCTGACCCTTCTTGGGAGTGGTAGCCCGACCAAGGCATCAGGAGGGCTGTTTAGCTACATCCTGGTCTCGAGATCTGGTTGGCAACTATGCTCTTACACTCAGAACTTTCTTGGGGGTGGTAGCCCGACCAAGGCATTAGGAGGGCTGTTTAGCTATTTCCTGGTCTCGAAATCTAGATGGCAACTATGCTCTTACACTCAGACCCTTCTTGGGGGAGGTAGGCCGACCAAGGCATCATGAGGGCTGTTTAGCTATTTCTTGGTCTCGAGATCTGGATGGCAACTATGCTCTTACACTCAGACCCTTCTTGGGGTTGGTAGCTCGACCAAGGCATTAGCGTCGCTGTTTAGCTACTTTCTGGTCTCGAGATTTGGATGGAAACTATGCTCTTACACTCAGACTCTTCTTGGGGGTGGTAGCCCGACCAAGGCATCAGGAGGGTTGTTTAGCTATTTCCAGGTCTCGAGATCTGGACGGTAACTATGCTCTTACACTCAGACCCTTCTTGGGGGAGGTAGGCCGACCAAGGCATCATGAGGACTGTTTAGCTATTTCTTGGTCTCGAGATCTGGATGGCAACTATGCTCTTACACTCAGACCCTTCTTGGGGTTGGTAGCCCGACCAAGGCATTAGCGGCGCTGTTTAGCTACTTTCTGGTCTCGAGATTTGGATGGAAACTATGCTCTTACACTCAGACTCTTCTTGGGGGTGGTAGCCCGACCAAGGCATCAGGATGGTTGTTTAACTATTTCCTGGTCTCGAGATCTAGATGGTAACTATGCTCTTACACTCAGACCCTTCTTGGGGGAGGTAGGCCAACCAAGGCATTAGGAGGGCTGTTTAGCTACTTCCTGGTCTAGAGATCTAGATGGCAACTATGCTCTTACACTCAGACCCTTCTTGGGGGTGGTAGCTCGACCAAGGCATCAGGATGGTTGTTTAGCTATTTCCTAATCTCGAGATCTAGATGGCAACTATGCTCTTATACTCAGACCCTTCTTGGGGGAGGTAGGCCGACAAAGGCATTAGGAGGGCTGTTTAGCTACTTCCTGGTCTCGAGATCTGGATGGAAACTATGCTATTACACTCAGACTCTTCTTGGGGGAGGTAGCCCGACCAAGGCATCATGAGGGTTGTTTAGCTATTTCCCGGTCTCGAGATCTGGATGGCAACTATGCTCTTACACTCAGACCCTTCTTAAGGTTGGTAGCCCGACCAAGGCTTCAGGAGGGTTGTTTAGTTATTTTCAGGTCTCTAAATCTGGATGGGAATGCTCTTACACTTAGACCCTTCTTGGGGGTTGTAGCCCGAAAAAGGCATCAGGTGGGCTGTTTAGCTATTACCTGGTCTCGAGATCTGGATGGCAACTATGCTCTTTGACTTAGACCCTTTTTTGGGTTGGTAGCCCGACCAAGGCATTATAAAAGCTGTTTAGCTATTTCCTTGTTTCAAGATCTGGTTGGCAACTATGCTCTTACACTCAGACCCTTTTTGGGGGTGGTAGCCTGACCAAGGCATAAGGAGGGTTGTTTAGCTATTTCCAGGTCTCGAGATCTGGATGGCAATGCTCTTACACTTAGACCCCTCTTGAGGGTGGTATCCCGAAAAGGCATCAGGAGGGCTGTTTAGATATTTCCTGGTCTCGAATCTGGATGGCAACTATGCTCTTACGCTCAGACCCTTGTTAGGGTTGGTTTCCCGACCAAGGCATTAGGAGGGCTGTTTAGCTATTTCCTAGTCTACAGATCTGGATGGCAACTATGCTCTTACACTCAGACCCTTATTGGGGGTGGTAGCCCGACCAAGTCATCAGGAGGGTTGTTTAGCTATTTCCTGGTCTCGAGATCTAGATGGCAACTATGCTCTTACACTCTGACCCTTCTTGGGAGTGGTAGCCCGACCAAGGCATCAGGAGGGCTGTTTAGCTACATCCTGGTCTCGAGATCTGGTTGGCAACTATGCTCTTACACTCAGAACTTTCTTGGGGGTGGTAGCCCGACCAAGGCATCAGGAGGGCTGTTTAGCTATTTCCTGGTCTCGAAATCTAGATGGCAACTATGCTCTTACACTCAGACCCTTCTTGGGGGAGGTAGGCCGACCAAGGCATCATGAGGGCTGTTTAGCTATTTCTTGGTCTCGAGATCTGGATGGAAACTATGCTCTTACACTCAGACCCTTCTTGGGGTTGGTAGCCCGACCAAGGCATTAGGGGCGCTGTTTAGCTACTTTCTGGTCTCAAGATTTGGATGGAAACTATGCTCTTACACTCAGACTCTTCTTGGGGGTGGTAGCCCGACCAAGGCATCAGGAGGGTTGTTTAGCTATTTCCAGTTCTCGAGATCTGGACGGTAACTATGCTCTTACACTCAGACCCTTCTTGGGGGTGGTAGCCCGACCAAGGCATCATGAGGGCTGTTTAGCTATTTCTTGGTCTCGAGATCTGGATGGCAACTATGCTCTTACACTCAGACCCTTCTTGGGGTTGGTAGCCCGACCAAGGCATTAGCGGCGCTGTTTAGCTACTTTCTGGTCTCGAGATTTGGATGGAAACTATGCTATTACACTCAGACTCATCTTGGGGGAGGTAGCCCGACCAAGGCATCATGAGGGTTGTTTAGCTATTTCCTGGTCTCGAGATCTGGATGGCAACTATGCTCTTACACTCAGACCCTTCTTAAGGTTGGTAGCCCGACCAAGGCATCAGGAGGGTTGTTTAGCTATTTCCAGGTCTCAAAATCTGGATGGGAATGCTCTTACACTTAGACCCTTCTTGGGGGTTGTAGCCCGAAAAAGGCATCAGGTGGGCTGTTTAGCTATTACCTGGTCTCGAGATCTAAATGGCAACTATGCTCTTAGACTTAGACCCTTTTTTGGGTTGGTAGCCCGACCAAGGCATTATAAGAGCTGTTTAGCTATTTCCTGGTTTTAAGATTTGGATGGCAACTATGCTATTACACTCATACCCTTCTTGGGGGTGGTAGCCTGACCAAGGCATAAGTAGGGTTGTTTAGCTATTTCCAGGTCTCGAGATCTGGATGGCAATGCTCTTACACTTAGACCCCTCTTGGGGGTGGTATCCCGAAAAGGCATCAGGAGGGCTGTTTAGATATTTCCTGGTCTCGAAATCTGGATGGCAACTATGCTCTTACGCTCAGACCCTTGTTAGGGTTGGTTTCCCGACCAAGGCATTAGGAGGGCTGTTTAGCTATTTCCTGGTCTAGAGATCTGGATGGCAACTATGCTCTTACACTCAGACCCTTCTTGGGGGTAGTAGCCCGACCAAGGCATCAGGAGGGTTGTTTGGCTATTTCCTGGTCTCGAGATCTAGATGGCAACTATGCTCTTACACTCTGACCCTTCTTGGGAGTGGTAGCCCGACCAAGGCATCAGGAGGGCTGTTTAGCTACATCCTGGTCTCGAGATCTGGTTGGCAACTATGCTCTTACACTCAGAACTTTCTTGGGGGTGGTAGCCCGACCAAGGCATTAGGAGGGCTGTTTAGCTATTTCCTGGTCTCGAAATCTAGACGGCAACTATGCTCTTACACTCAGACCCTTCTTGGGGGAGGTAGGCCGACCAAGGCATCATGAGGGCTGTTTAGCTATTTCTTGGTCTCGAGATCTGGATGGCAACTATGCTCTTACACTCAGACCCTTCTTGGGGTTGGTAGCCCGACCAAGGCATTAGCGGCGCTGTTTAGCTACTTTCTGGTCTCGAGATCTGGACGGTAACTATGCTCTTACACTCAGACCCTTCTTGGGGGAGGTAGGCCGACCAAGGCATCATGAGGGCTGTTTAGCTATTTCTTGGTCTCGAGATCTGGATGGCAACTATGCTCTTACACTCAGACCCTTCTTGGGGTTGGTAGCCCGACCAAGGCATTAGCAGCGCTGTTTAGCTACTTTTTGGTCTCGAGATTTTGATGGAAACTATGCTCTTACACTCAGACTCTTCTTGGGGGTGGTAGCCCGACCAAGGCATCAGGATGGTTGTTTAACTATTTCCTGGTCTCGAGATTTGGATGGTAACTATGCTCTTACACTCAGACCCTTCTTGGGGGAGGTAGGCCAACCAAGGCATTAGGAGGGCTGTTTAGCTACTTCCTGGTCTAGAGATCTAGATGGCAACTATGCTCTTACACTCAGACCCTTCTTGGGGGTGGTAGCCCGACCAAGGCATCAGGATGGTTGTTTAGCTATTTCCTAATCTCGAGATCTAGATGGCAACTATGCTCTTATACTCAGACCCTTCT
Organism: Dipteronia sinensis; assembly: GCA_033220585.1. Taxonomy (NCBI): domain Eukaryota; kingdom Viridiplantae; phylum Streptophyta; class Magnoliopsida; order Sapindales; family Sapindaceae; genus Dipteronia; species Dipteronia sinensis. The sequence goes on from JANJYJ010000976.1 coordinate 136,161, forward strand.
TGGGGGAGGTAGGCCGACAAAGGCATTAGGAGGGCTGTTTAGCTACTTCCTGGTCTCGAGATCTGGATGGAAACTATGCTATTACACTCAGACTCTTCTTGGGGGAGGTAGCCCGACCAAGGCATCATGAGGGTTGTTTAGCTATTTCCCGGTCTCGAGATCTGGATGGCAACTATGCTCTTACACTCAGACCCTTCTTAAGGTTGGTAGCCCGACCAAGGCTTCAGGAGGGTTGTTTAGCTATTTTCAGGTCTCGAAATCTGGATGGGAATGCTCTTACACTTAGACCCTTCTTGGGGGTTGTAGCCCGAAAAAGGCATCAGGTGGGCTGTTTAGCTATTACCTGGTCTCGAGATCTGGATGGCAACTATGCTCTTTGACTTAGACCCTTTTTTGGGTTGGTAGCCCGACCAAGGCATTATAAAAGCTGTTTAGCAATTTCCTTGTTTCAAGATCTGGATGGAAACTATGCTATTACACTCAGACTCTTCTTGGGGAAGGTAGCCCGACCAAGGCATCATGAGGGTTGTTTAGCTATTTCCCGGTCTCGAGATCTGGATGGCAACTATGCTCTTACACTCAGACCCTTCTTAAGGTTGGTAGCCCGACCAAGGCATCAGGAGGGTTGTTTAGCTATTTTCAGGTCTCGAAATCTGGATGGGAATGCTCTTACACTTAGACCCTTCTTGGGGGTTGTAGCCCGAAAAAGGCATCAGGTGGGCTGTTTAGCTATTACCTGGTCTCGAGATCTGGATGGCAACTATGCTCTTAGACTTAGACCCTTTTTTGGGTTGGTAGCCCGACCAAGGCATTATAAAAGCTGTTTAGCTATTTCCTTGTTTCAGGATCTGGATGGCAACTATGCTCTTACACTCAGACCCTTCTTGGGGGTGGTAGCCTGACCAAGGCATAAGGAGGGTTGTTTAGCTATTTCCAGGTCTCGAGATCTGGATGGCAATGCTCTTACACTTAGACCCCTCTTGGGGGTGGTATCCCGAAAAGGCATCAGGAGGGCTGTTTAGATATTTCCTGGTCTCGAATCTGGATGGCAACTATGCTCTTACGCTCAGACCCTTGTTAGGGTTGGTTTCCCGACCAAGGCATTAGGAGGGCTGTTTAGCTATTTCCTAGTCTAGAGATCTGGATGGCAACTATGCTCTTACACTCAGACCCTTCTTGGGGGTGGTAGCCCGACCAAGTCATCAGGAGGGTTGTTTAGCTGTTTCCTGGTCTCGAGATCTAGATGGCAACTATGCTCTTACACTCTGACCCTTCTTGGGAGTGGTAGCCCGACCAAGGCATCAGGAGGGCTGTTTAGCTACATCCTGGTCTCGAGATCTGGATGGCAACTATGCTCTTACACTCAGACCCTTCTTGGGGGAGGTAGGCCGACCAAGGCATCATGAGGGCTGTTTAGCTATTTCTTGGTCTCGAGATCTGGATGGAAACTATGCTCTTACACTCAGACCCTTCTTGGGGTTGGTAGCCCGACCAAGGCATTAGGGGCGCTGTTTAGCTACTTTCTGGTCTCGAGATTTGGATGGAAACTATGCTCTTACACTCAGACTCTTCTTGGGGGTGGTAGCCCGACCAAGGCATCAGGAGGGTTGTTTAGCTATTTCCAGGTCTCGAGATCTGGATGGCAATGCTCTTACACTTAGACCCTTCTTGGGGGTGGTAGCCCAAAAAAGGCATCAGGAGGGCTGTTTAGCTATTTCCTGGTCTCGAGATCTGGATGGCAACTGTGCTCTTACACTTAGACCCTTCTTGGGGTTGGTAGCCGACCAAGGCATTAGGAGGGATGTTTAGATATTTCATGGTCTCGAGATCTTGATGGCAACTATACTCTTACACTCAGACCCTTCTTGGGGCGGTAGCCAGACCAAGGAATCAGGAGGGTTGTTTAGCTATTTCCTGGTCTCGAGATCTGGATAGCAACTATACGCTTACATTCATACCCTTCTTGGGGTTGGTTTCCCGACCAAGGCATTAGAAGAGCTGTTTAGCTATTTCCTGGTCTCAAGATCTGGTTGGCAATTATGCTCTTACACTCAGAACCTTCTTGGGGGTGGTAGCCCGACCAACGCATCAGGAGGGCTGTTTAGCTATTTCCTGGTCTCGAGATCTATATGGCAACAATGCTCTTACACTCATACCCTTCTTGAGGGAGGTAGGCCGACCAAGGCATCATGAGGGCTGTTTATCTATTTCCTGGTCTCGAGATCTAGATGGCAACAATGCTCTTACACTCAGACTCTACTTGGGGTAGTAGCCCGACCAAGGCATCATGAGGGTTGTTTAGCTATTTCCTGGTCTAGAGATCTAGATGGCAACTATAGGAGGGTTGTTTAGCTATTTCCAGGTCTCAAGATCTGGATGGCAATGCTCTTACACTTATACCCCTCTTGGGGGTGGTATTCCGAAAAGGCATCAGGAGGGCTGTTTAGATATTTCCTGGTCTTGAAATCCTGATGGTAACTATGCTCTTACGCTCAGACCCTTTTTGGGGTTGGTTTCCCGACCAAGGCATTAGGAGGGCTATTTAGCAATTTCCTGGTCTCTAGATCTGGATGGCAACTATGCTCTTACACTCAGACCCTTCTTGGGGGTGGTAGCCCGACCAAGGCATCAGGAGGGTTGTTTGGCTATTTCCTGGTCTCGAGATCTAGATGGCAACTATGCTCTTACACTCAGACCCTTCTTGGGAGTGGTAGCCAGACCAAGGCATCAGGAGGGCTGTTTAGCTACATACTGGTCTCGAGATCTGGTTGGCAACTATAATCTTACACTCAGACTCTTCTAGGGGGAGGTAGCCCGACCAAGGCATCATGAGTCTTGTTCAGCTATTTCCTGGTCTCGAGATCTGGATGGCAACTATGCTCTTACACTCAGACCCTTCTTGGGGTGGTAGCCAGACCAAGGCATCAGGAGGGTTGTATAGCTATTTCTAGGTCTCAAGATCTGGATGGCTATGCTCTTACACTTAGACCCTTCTTGGGGGTGGTAGCCCCAAAAAAGGCATCAGGAGCGCTGTTTAGCTATTTCCTGGTCTCGAGATCTAGATGGTAACTATGCTCTTACACTCAGACCCTTCTTGGGGGGGGTAGGCCGACCAAAGCATTAGGAGGGCTGTTTAGCTAATTCCTGGTCTACATATCTAGATGGCAACTATGCTCTTACACTCAGACCCTTCTTGGGGGTGGTAGCCCGACCAAGGCCTCAGGAGGGCTGTTTAGCTACATCCTGGTCTCGAGATCTGGTTGGCAACTATACTCTTACACTCAGACTCTTCTTGGGGGAGGTAGCCCGACCAAGGCATCATGAGGGTTGTTCAGCTATTTCCTGGTCTCGAGATCTGGATGGCAACTATGCTCTTACACTCAGACCCTTCTTGGGGTGGTAGCCCGACCAAGGCATCAGGAGGGTTGTATAGCTATTTCTAGGTCTCAAGATCTGGATGGCTATGCTCTTACACTTAGACCCTTCTTGGGTGTGGTAGCCATAAAAAAGGCATCAGAAGCGCTGTTTAGCTATTTCCTGGTCTCGAGATCTAGATGGCAACTATGCTCTTACACTCAGACCCTTCTTGGGGGAGGTAGGCCGACCAAAGCATTAGGAGGGCTGTTTAGCTACTTCCTGGTCTTGAGATCTAGATGGCAACTATGCTCTTACACTCAGACCCTTCTTGGGGGTGGTAGCCCGACCAAATCATCAGCATGGTTGTTTAGCTATTTCCTAATCTCGAGATCTAGATGGCAACTATGCTCTTACACTCAGACCCTTCTTGGGGGAGGTAGGCCGACCAAGGCATTAAGAGGGTTGTTTAGCTACTTCCTGGTATCGAGATCTGGATGGAAACTATGCTCTTACACTCATACTCTTCTTGGGGGAGGTAGGCCGACCAAGGCATTAGGAGGGCTGTTTAGCTACTTCCTGGTCTCGAGATCTGGATGGAAACTATGTTCTTACACTCAGACTCTTCTTGGGGGAGGTAGCCCGACCAAGGCATCATGAGGTTTGTTTAGCTATTGCATGGTCTCGAGATCTGGATGGAAACTATGCTCTTACACTCAGACCCTTCTTAAGGTTGGTAGCCCGACCAAGGCATTAGGAGGGTTGTTTAGCTATTTCCAGGTCTCGAAATGTGGATGGGAATGCTCTTACACTTAGACCCTTCTTGGGGGTGGTATCCCGAAAAGGCATCAGGAGGGCTGTTTAGATATTTCCTGGTCTCGAAATCTTGATGGTAACTATGCTCTTACGCTCAGACCCTTCTCGGGGTTGGTTTCCCGACCAAGGCATTAGGAGGGCTATTTAGCAATTTCCTGGTCTCGAGATCTGGATGGCAACTATGCTCTTACACTCAGACCCTTCTTGGGGGTGGTAGCCCGACCAAGGCATCAGGATGGTTGTTTAGCTATTTCCTGGTCTCGAGATCTAGATGGCAACTATGCTCTTACACTCAGACCCTTCTTGGGGGTGGTAGCCCGACCAAGGCATCAAGATGGTTGTTTAGCTATTTCCTGGTCTCGAGATCTAGATGGCAACTATGCTCTTACACTCAGACCCTTCTTGGGGGAGGTAGGCCGACCAAGGCATTAGGAGGGCTGTTTAGCTACTTCCTGGTCTCGAGATCTAGATGGCAACTATGCTCTTACACTCAGACCCTTCTTGGGGGTGGTAACCCGACCAAGGCATCAGGATGGTTGTTTAGCTATTTCCTGGTCTCAAGATCTAGATGGCAACTATGCTCTTACACTCAGACCCTTCTTGGGAGTGGTAGCCTGACCAAGGCATCAGGAGGGCTGTTTAGCTACATACTGGTCTAGAGATCTGGATGGAAACTATGTTCTTACACTCAGACTCTTCTTGGGGGAGGTAGCCCGACCAAGGCATCATGAGGTTTGTTTAGCTATTTCCTGGTCTCGAAATCTAGATGGGAACTATGCTCTTACACTCAGACCCTTCTTGGGGGAGGTAGGCCGACCAAGGCATCATGAGGGCTGTTTAGCTATTTCCTGGTCTCGAGATCAGGATGGCAACTATGCTCTTACACTCAGACCCTTCTTGGGGTTGGTAGCCCGACCAAGGCATTAGTGGCGCTGTTTAGCTACTTTCTGGTCTCGAGATCTGGATGGAAACTATGCTCTTACACTCAGACTCTTCTTAGGGGTGGTAGCCCGACCAAGGCATCAGGAGGGTTGTTTAGCTATTTCTAGGTCTCGAGATCTGGATGGCAATGCTCTTACACTTAGACCCTTCTTGGGGGTGGTAGCCCAAAAAAGGCATCAGGATGGCTGTTTAGCTATTTCCTGGTCTCGAGATTTGGATGGCATTTATTCTCTTACACTCAGACTCTTCTTGGGGGTGGTAGCCCGACCAAGCCATCATGAGGGTTGTTTAGCTATTTCCTGGTCTCGAGATTTGGATGGCAACTATGCTTTTACACTCAGACCCTTCTTGGGGGTGGTAGCCCGACCAAGGCATCAGGAGGGTTGTTTAGCTATGTCTTGGTCTCGAAATCTGGATGGCAATGCTCTTACACTTAGAACCTTCTTGGGGGTGGTAGCCTTAAAAAGGCATCAGGAGGGCTGCTTAGCTATTTCCTGGTCTCTAGATCTGGATGGTACCTATGCTCTTACACTCAGACCCTTCTTTGGGTTGGAAGCCCGACCAAGGCATCAGGATGGTTGTTTAGCTATTTCCTAGTCTCGAGATCTAGATGGCAACTATGCTCTTACACTCAGACCCTTCTTGGGGGAGGTAGGCCAACCAAGGCATTAAGAGGGCTGTTTAGCTACTTCCTGGTCTAGAGATCTAGATGGCAACTATGCTCTTACACTCAGACCCTTCTTGGGGGTGGTAGCCCGACCAAATCATCAGGATGGTTGTTTAGCTATTTCCTGGTCTCGAGATCTAGATGGCAACTATGCTCTTACACTCAGACCCTTCTGGGGGAGGTAGGCCGACCAAGGCATCAGGATGGTTGTTTAGCAATTTCCTTGTCTCGAGATCGAGATGGTAACTATGCTCTTACACTCAGACCCTTTTTGGGGGAGGTAGGCCGACCAAGGCATCATGAGGGCTGTTTAGCTATTTCCTGGTCTCGAGATTTGGATGGCAACTACGCTCTTACACTCAGACCCTTCTTGGGGGCCGTAGCCCGACCAAGGCATCAGGAGGGCTGTTTAGCTACTTCCTGGTCTCGTTATCTGGATGGAAACTATGCTCTTACACTCAGAAACTTCTAAGGGGTGGTAGCCCTACCAAGGCATCAGAAGGGCTGTTTAGCTATTTCCTGGTCTCGAGATCTAGATGGCAACTATGCTCTTATACTGAGACCCTTCTTGGGGGTGGTTGCCCGACCAAGGCATCAGAAGGGCTTTTTAGCTATTTCCTGGTCTTGAGATCTGGACGGTAACTATGCTCTTACACTCGACCCTTCTTGGGGGTGGTAGCCCAACCAAGGCATTAGGAGGGCTATTTAGCTATTTCCTGGTCTCGAGATCTGGATGGCGTTTATGTTCTAAAACTCAGACTCTTCTTGGGGGTGGTAGCCCGACCAAGGCATCATGAGGGTTGTTTAGCTATTTCCTGGTCTCGAGATTTGGATGGCAACTATGCTCTTACACTCAGACCCTTCTTGGGGGTGGTAGCCCGACCAAGGCATCAGGATGGTTGTTTAGCAATTTCCTTGTCTCGAGATCGAGATGGTAACTATGCTCTTACACTCAGACCCTTTTTGGGGGAGGTAGGCCGACCAAGGCATCATGAGGGCTGTTTAGCTATTTCCTGGTCTCGAGATTTGGATGGCAACTACGCTCTTACACTCAGACCCTTCTTGGGGGCCGTAGCCCGACCAAGGCATCAGGAGGGCTGTTTAGCTACTTCCTGGTCTCGTGATCTGGATGGAAACTATGCTCTTACACTCAGAAACTTCTAAGGGGTGGTAGCCCTACCAAGGCATCAGAAGGGCTGTTTAGCTATTTCCTGGTCTCGAGATCTAGATGGCAACTATGCTCTTATACTGAGACCCTTCTTGGGGGTGGTTGCCCGACCAAGGCATCAGAAGGGCTTTTTAGCTATTTCCTGGTCTTGAGATCTGGACGGTAACTATGCTCTTACACTCGACCCTTCTTGGGGGTGGTAGCCCAACCAAGGCATTAGGAGGGCTGTTTAGCTATTTCCTGGTCTCGAGATCTAGATGGCAACTATGCTCTTACACTCAGACCCTTCTTGGGGGAGGTAGGCCGACCAAGGCATCATGAGGGTTGTTTAGCTATTTCTTGGTCTCGAGATCTGGATGGCATTTATGCTCTTACACTCAGACTCTTCTTGGGGGTGGCAGCCCGACCAAGGCATCATGAGGGTTGTTTAGCTATTTCCTGGTCTCGAGATTTGGATGGCAACTATGCTCTTACACTCAGACCCTTCTTGGGGGTGGTAGCCCGACCAAGGCATCAGGATGGTTGTTTATCAATTTCCTTGTCTCGAGATCTAGATGGCAACTATGCTTTTACACTCAGACCCTTTTTGGGGGAGGTAGGCCGACCAAGGCATCATGAGGGCTGTTTAGCTATTTCCTGGTCTCGAGATTTGGATGGCAACTATGCTCTTACACTCAGACCCTTCTTGGCGGTGGTAGCCCGACCAAGGCATCAGGAGGGTTGTTTAGCTATTTCCAGGTCTCGAAATCTGGATGGCAATGCTCTTACACTTAGACCCTTCTTGGGGGTCGTAGCCCAAAAAAGGCATCAAGAGGGTTGTTTAGCTATTTCCTGGTCTCGAGATCTGGATGGCAACTATACTCTTACACTCAAACCCTTCTTGGGGGCGGTAGCCAGACCAAGGCATCATGAGGGTTGTTTAGCTATTTCCTGGTCTTGAGATCTATATGGCAACTATGCTCTTACACTCAGACCCTTCTTGGGGGTGGTTCCCCGACCAAGGCATCAGAAGGGCTGTTCAGCTATTTCCTGGTCTCGAGATCTGGACGGTAACTATGCTCTTACACTCGACCCTTCTTGGGGGTGGTAGCCCAACCAAGGCATTAGGAGGGCTGTTTAGCTATTTCCTGGTCTCGAAATCTAGATGGCGACTATGCTCTTACACTCAGACCCTTTTTGGGGGAGGTAGGCCGACCAAGGCATCATGAGGGCTGTTTAGCTATTTCCTGGTCTCGAGATCTGGATGGCGTTTATGTTCTTAAACTCAGACTCTTCTTGGGGGTGGTAGCCCGACCAAGGCATCATGAGGGTTGTTTAGCTATTTCCTGGTCTCGAGATTTGGATGGCAACTATGCTCTTACACTCAGACCCTTCTTGGGGGTGGTAGCCCGACCAAGGCATCAGGATGGTTTTTTAGCAATTTCCTTGTCTCGAGATCTAGATGGCAACTATGCTCTTACACTCAGACCCTTTTTGGGGGAGGTAGGCCGACCAAGGCATCATGAGGGCTGTTTAGCTATTTCCTGGTCTCGAGATCTGGATGGCGTTTATGCTCTTACACTCAGACTCTTCTTGGGGTTGGTAGCCCGACCAAGGCATCATGAGGGTTGTTTAGCTATTTCCTGGTCTCGAGATTTGGATGGCAACTATGCTCTTACACTCAGACCCTTCTTGGGGGTGGTATCCCGACCAAGGCATCAGGATGGTTGTTTAGCAATTTCCTTGTCTCGAGATCTAGATGGCAACTATGCTCTTACACTCAGACCCTTTTTGGGGGAGGTAGGCCTACCAAGGCATCATGAGGGCTGTTTAGCTATTTCCTGGTCTCGAGATTTGGATGGCAACTGTGCTCTTACACTCAGACCCTTCTTAGGGGTGGTAGCCCGACCAAGGCATCAGGTGGGTTGTTTAGCTATTTCTAGGTCTCGAAATCTGGATGGCAATGCTCTTACACTTAGACCCTTCTTGGGGGTGGTAGCCCAAAAAAGGCATCAGGAGGGTTGTTTAGCTATTTCCTGGTCTCGAGATCTGGATGGTACCTATATACTTACACTCAGACCGTTCTTGGGCGCGGTAGCCAAACCATGGCATCAGGAGTGTTGTTTAGCTATTTCTTGGTCTCGAGATCTGGATGGCAACTATACTCTTACACTCAGACCCTTCTTGGGGGCGGTAGCCAAACCAAGGCATTAGGAGGGTTGTTTAGCTATTTCCTGGTCTCGAGATCTATATGGCAACTATGCTCTTACACTCAGACCCTTCTTGGGGGCGGTAGCCCGACCAAGGCATCAGGAGGGATGTTTAGCTACTTCCTGGTCTCTAGATCTGGATGGCAACTATGCTCTTACACTCAGAACCTTCTAAGGCGTGGTAGCCCTACCAAGGCATCAGAAGGGCTGTTTAGCTATTTCCTGGTCTCGAGATCTGGATGGCAACTATGCTCTTATACTCAGACCATTCTTAGGGGTGGTTGCCCGACCAAGGCATCTGAAGGGCTGTTTAGCTATTTCCTGGTTTCGAGATCTGGACGGTAACTATGCTCTAACACTCGACCCTTCTTGGGGGTGGTAGCCCAACCAAGGCATTAGGAGGGCTGTTTAGCTATTTCCTGGTCTCGAGATCTAGATGGCAACTATGCTCTTACACTCGGACCCTTCTTGGGGGAGGTAGGCTGACCAAGGCATCATGAGGGTTAGTTAGCTATTTCCTGGTCTCGAGATCTGGATGGAATTTATGCTCTTACACTCAGACTCTTCTTGGGGGTGGTAGCCCGACCAAGGCATCATGAGTGTTGTTTAGCTATTTCCTGGTCTCGAGATTTGGATGGCAACTATGCTCTTACACTCTGACCCTTCTTGGGGGTGGTAGCCCGACCAAGGCATCAGGATGGTTGTTTAGCAATTTCCTTGTCTCGTGATCTAGATGGCAACTATGCTCTTACACTCAGACCCTTTTTGGGGGAGGTAGGCCGACCAAGGCATCAAGAGGGCTGTTTAGCTATTTCCTGGTCTCGAGATTTGGATGGCAACTATGCTCTTACACTCAGACCCTTCTTGGGGGTGGTAGCCTGACCAAGGCATCAGGAGGGTTGTTTAGCTATTTCCAGGTCTCAAAATCTGGATGGCAATGCTCTTACACTTAGACCCTTCTTGGGGGTGGTAGCCCAAAAAAGGCATCAGGAGGGCTGTTTAGCTATTTCCTGGTCTCGAGATCTGGATGGCAACTATGCTCTTACACTCAGACCCTTTTTGGGGGAGGTAGGCCGACCAAGGCATCATGAGGGCTATTTAGCTATTTCCTGGTCTCGAGATCTGGATGGCGTTTATGTTCTTAAACTCAGACTCTTCTTGGGGGTGGTAGCCCGACCAAGGCATCATGAGGGTTGTTTAGCTATTTCCTGGTCTCGAGATTTGGATGGCAACTATGCTCTTACACTCAGACCCTTCTTGGGGGTGGTAGCCCGACCAAGGCATCAGGATGGTTGTTTAGCAATTTCCTTGTCTCGAGATCGAGATGGTAACTATGCTCTTACACTCAGACCCTTTTTGGGGGAGGTAGGCCGACCAAGGCATCATGAGGGCTGTTTAGCTATTTCCTGGTCTCGAGATTTGGATGGCAACTACGCTCTTACACTCAGACCCTTCTTGGGGGCGGTAGCCCGACCAAGGCATCAGGAGGGCTGTTTAGCTACTTCCTGGTCTCGTGATCTGGATGGCAACTATGCTCTTACACTCAGAAACTTCTAAGGGGTGGTAGCCCTACCAAGGCATCAGAAGGGCTGTTTAGCTATTTCCTGGTCTCGAGATCTAGATGGCAACTATGCTCTTATACTCAGACCCTTCTTGGGGGTGGTTGCCCGACCAAGGCATCAGAAGGGCTGTTTAGCTATTTCCTGGTCTTGAGATCTGGACGGTAACTATGCTCTTACACTCGACCCTTCTTAGGGGTGGTAGCCCAACCAAGGCATTAGGAGGGCTGTTTAGCTATTTCCTGGTCTCGAGATCTAGATGGCAACTATGCTCTTACACTCAGACCCTTCTTGGGGGAGGTAGGCCGACCAAGGCATCATGAGGGTTGTTTAGCTATTTCTTGGTCTCGAGATCTGGATGGCATTTATGCTCTTACACTCAGACTCTTCTTGGGGGTGGCAGCCCGACCAAGGCATCCTGAGGGTTGTTTAGCTATTTCCTGGTCTCGAGATTTGGATGGCAACTATGCTCTTACACTCAGACCCTTCTTGGGGGTGGTAGCCCGACCAAGGCATCAGGATGGTTGTTTAGCAATTTCCTTGTCTCGAGATCTAGATGGCAACTATGCTCTTACACTCAGACCCTTTTTGGGGGAGGTAGGCCGACCAAGGCATCATGAGGGCTGTTTAGCTATTTCCTGGTCTCGAGATTTGGATGGCAACTACGCTCTTACACTCAGACCCTTCTTGGGGGCGGTAGCCCGACCAAGGCATCAGGAGGGCTGTTTAGCTACTTCCTGGTCTCGTGATCTGGATGGCAACTATGCTCTTACACTCAGAAACTTCTAAGGGGTGGTAGCCCTACCAAGGCATCAGAAGGGCTGTTTAGCTATTTCCTGGTCTAGAGATCTAGATGGCAACTATGCTCTTATACTCAGACCCTTCTTGGGGGCGGTAGCCAGACCATGGCATCAGGAGTGTTGTTTAGCTATTTCCTGGTCTCGAGATCTGGATGGCAACTATACTCTTACACTCAGACCCTTCTTGGGGGCGGTAGCCAGACCAAGGCATCATGAGGGTTGTTTAGCTATTTCCTGGTCTCGAGATCTATATGGCAACTATGCTCTTACACTCAGACCCTTCTTGGGGGTGGTTCCCCGACCAAGGCATCAGAAGGGCTGTTCAGCTATTTCCCCGTCTCGAGATCTGGACGGTAACTATGCTCTTACACTCGACCCTTCTTGGGGGTGGTAGCCCAACCAAGGCATTAGGAGGGTTGTTTACCTATTTCCTGGTCTCGAGATCTAGATGGCAACTATGCTCTTACACTCAGACCCTTTTTGGGGGAGGTAGGCCGACCAAGGCATCATGAGGGCTGTTTAGCTATTTCCTGGTCTCGAGATCTGGATGGCGTTTATGTTCTTAAACTCAGACTCTTCTTGGGGGTGGTAGCCCGACCAAGGCATCATGAGGGTTGTTTAGCTATTTCCTGGTCCCGAGATTTGGATGGCAACTATGCTCTTACACTCAGACCCTTCTTGGGGGTGGTAGCCCTACCAAGGCATCAGGATGGTTGTTTATCAATTTCCTTGTCTCGAGATCTAGATGGCAACTATGCTCTTACACTCAGACCCTTTTTGGGGGAGGTAGGCCGACCAAGGCATCATGAGGGCTGTTTAGCTATTTCCTGGTCTCGAGATCTGGATGGCGTTTATGCTCTTACACTCAGACTCTTCTTGGGGTTGGTAGCCCGACCAAGGCATCATAAGGGTTGTTTAGCTATTTCCTGGTCTCGAGATTTGGATGGCAACTATGCTCTTACACTCAGACCCTTCTTGGGGGTGGTACCCCGACCAAGGCATCAGGATGGTTGTTTAGCAATTTCCTTGTCTCGAGATCTAGATGGCAACTATGCTCTTACACTCAGACCCTTTTTGGGGGAGGTAGGCCGACCAAGGCATCATGAGGGCTGTTTAGCTATTTCCTGGTCTCGAGATTTGGATGGCAACTGTGCTCTTACACTCAGACCCTTCTTAGGGGTGGTAGCCCGACCAAGTCATCAGGTGGGTTGTTTAGCTATTTCTAGGTCTCGAAATCTGGATGGCAATGCTCTTACACTTAGACCCTTCTTGGGGGTGGTAGCCCAAAAAAGGCATCAGGAGGGTTGTTTAGCTATTTCCTGGTCTCGAGATCTGGATGGTACCTATATACTTACACTCAGACCCTTCTTGGGGGCGGTAGCCAAACCAAGGCATTAGGAGGGTTGTTTAGCTATTTCCTGGTCTCGAGATCTATATGGCAACTATGCTCTTACACTCAGACCCTTCTTGGGGGCGGTAGCCCGACCAAGGCATCAGGAGGGCTGTTTAGCTACTTCCTGGTCTCTAGATCTGGATGGCAACTATGCTCTTACACTCAGAACCTTCTAAGGCGTGGTAGCCCTACCAAGGCATCAGAAGGGCTGTTTAGCTATTTCCTGGTCTCGAGATCTGGATGGCAACTATGCTCTTATACTCAGACCCTTCTTGGGGGTGGTTGCCCGACCAAGGCATCTGAAGGGCTGTTTAGCTATTTCCTGGTTTCGAGATCTGGACGGTAACTATGCTCTAACACTCGACCCTTCTTGGGGGTGGTAGCCCAACCAAGGCATTAGGAGGGCTGTTTAGCTATTTCCTGGTCTCGAGATCTAGATGGCAACTATGCTCTTACACTCGGACCATTCTTGGGGGAGGTAGGCCGACCAAGGCATCATGAGGGTTAGTTTGCTATTTCCTGGTCTCGAGATCTGGATGGAATTTATGCTCTTACACTCAGACTCTTCTTGGGGGTGGTAGCCCGACCAAGGCATCAGGATGGTTGTTTAGCAATTTCCTTGTCTCGTGATCTAGATGGCAACTATGCTCTTACACTCAGACCCTTTTTGGGGGAGGTAGGCCGACCAATGCATCAAGAGGGCTGTTTAGCTATTTCCTGGTCTCGAGATTTGGATGGCAACTATGCTCTTACACTCAGACCCTTCTTGGGGGTGGTAGCCTGACCAAGGCATCAGGAGGGTTGTTTAGCTATTTCCAGGTCTCAAAATCTGGATGGCAATGCTCTTACACTTAGACCCTTCTTGGGGGTGGTAGCCCAAAAAAGGCATCAGGAGGGCTGTTTAGCTATTTCCTGGTTTCGAGATCTGGATGGCAACTATGCTCTTACACTCTGACCCTTATAGGGGTTGGTAGCCCGACCAAGGCATTAGGAGGGCTGTTTTGCTACTTCCTGGTCTCGAGATCTTAATGGAAACTATGCTCTTACACTCAGACTCTTCTTAGGGGAGGTATCCCGACCAAGGCATCATGAGGGTTGTTTAGCTATTTCCTGGTCTCGAGATCTGGATGGCAACTATGCTCTTACACTCAGACCCTTCTTGGGGTGGTAGCCCGACCAAGGCATCAGGAGGGTATTATAGCTATTTCTAGGTCTAGAGATCTGGATGGCTATGCTCTTACACTTAGACCCTTCTTGGGGGTGGTAGCCCCAAAAAAGGCATCAGGAGGGCTGTTTAGCTATGTCCTGGTCTCGAGATCTGGATGGCAACTATGCTCTTACACTCAGACCCTTCTTGGGGTTGGTAGCCCGACCAAGGCATCAGGATGGTTGTTTAGCTATTTCCTGGTCTCGAGATCAAGATGGAAACTATGCTCTTACACTCAGACCCTTCTTGCGGGAGGTAGGCCGACCAAGGCATCATGAGGGTTGTATAGCTATTTCCAGGTCTCGAGATCTGGATGGCAACTATGCTCTTACACTCAAACCCTTCTTAAGGTTGGTAGCCCGACCAAGGCATCAAGAGGGTTGTTTAGCTATTTTCATGTCTCGAAATCTGGATGGGAATGCTCTTACACTGAGACCCTTCTTGGTGGTTGTACCCTAAAAAAGGCATCAGGTGGGCTGTTTAGCTATTACATGGTCTCGAAATCTGGATGGCAACTATGCTCTTACGCTCAGACCCTTCTTAGGGTTGGTTTCCCGACCAAGGCATTAGGAGGGCTGTTTAGCTATTTCCTGGTCTCGAGATCTGGATGGCAACTATGCTCTTACACTCAGACCCTTCTTGGGGGTGGTAGCCCAACCAAGGCATCAGGAGGTTTGTTTGGCTATTTCCTGGTCTCGAGATCTAGATGGCAACTACGCTCTTACACTTAGACCCTTCTTGGTAGTGGTAGCCCGACCAAGGCATCATGAGGGCTGTTTAGCTACATCCTGGTCTCGAGATCCGGTTGGCAACTATGCTCTTACACTCAGAACGTTCTTGGGGGTGGTAGCCCGACCATGGCTTCAGGAGGACTGTTTAGCTATTTCCTGGTCTCGAAATCTAGATGGCAACTATGCTCTTACACTCAGACCCTTCTTGGGGGAGGTAGGTCGACCAAGGCTTTAGGGGCGCTGTTTAGCTACTTCCTGGTCTCGAGATCTGGATGGCAACTATGCTCTTACACTCAGACCCTACTTGGGGTTGGTAGCCCGACCGAGGCATTAGGGGCGCTGTTTAGCTTATTCCTGGTCTCGAGATCTGGATGGAAACTATGCTCTTACACTAAGACTCTTCTTGGGGGTGGTAGGCTGACCAAGGCATCAGGAGGGTTGTTTAGCTATTTCCTGGTCTCGAAATCTGGATGGCAACTATGCTCTTACACTCAGACCCCTCTTGAGGTTGGTTCCCCGACCAAGGCATTAGGAGGGCTATTTAGCTATCTCCTGGTCTAGAGATCTGGATGGAAACTATGCTCTTACACTCAGACCCTTCTTGGGGGTGGTAGCCCGACCAAGGCATTAGGAGGGTTGTTTAACTATTTCCTGGTCTCGAGATCTAGATGGAAACTATGCTCTTACACTCAGACCCTTCTTGGGGGTGGTAGCCCGACCAAGGCATCAGGAGGGTTGTTTGGCTATTTTCTGGTCTCGAGATCTAGATGGCAACTATGCTCTTACACTTAGACCCTTCTTGGGGGTTGTAGCCTGACCAAGGCATCAGGATGGTTGTAAAGCTATTTCCTGGTCTCGAGATCTAGATGGCAGCTATGCTCTTACACTCAGACCCTTCTTGGGGGAGGTAGGCCGACCAAGGCATTAGAAGGGCTGTTTAGCTACTTCCTGGTCTCGAGATCTGGATGGAAACTATGCTCTTACACTTAGACTCTTCTTGGGGGAGGTAGCCCGACCAAGGCATCATGAGGGTTGTATAGCTATTTCCTGGTCTCGAGATCTGGATGGCAACTATGCTCTTACACTCAAACCCTTCTTAAGGTTGGTAGCCCGACCAAGGCATCAAGAGGGTTGTTTAGCTATTTTCATGTCTCAAAATCTGGATGGGAATGCTCTTACACTGAGACCCTTCTTGGTGGTTGTACCCTAAAAAAGGCATCAGGTGGGCTGTTTAGCTATTACATGGTCTCGAAATCTGGATGGCAACTATGCTCTTACGCTCAGACCCTTCTTAGGGTTGGTTTCCCGACCAAGGCATTAGGAGGGCTGTTTAGCTATTTCATGGTCTCGAGATCTGGATGGCAACTATGCTCTTACACTCAGACCCTTCTTGGGGGTGGTAGCCCAACCAAGGCATCAGGAGGGTTGTTTGGCTATTTCCTGGTCTCGAGATCTAGATGGCAACTACGCTCTTACACTCAGACCCTTCTTGGTAGTGGTAGCCCGACCAAGGCATCGTGAGGGCTATTTAGCTACATCCTGGTCTCGAGATCCGGTTGGCAACTATGCTCTTACACTCAGAATTTTCTTGGGGGTGGTAGCCCGACCATGGCTTCAGGAGGACTGTTTAGCTATTTCCTGGTCTCGAAATCTAGATGGCAACTATGCTCTTACACTCAGACCCTTCTTGGGGGAGGTAGGCCGACCAAGGCATTAGGGGCGCTGTTTAGCTACTTCCTGGTCTCGAGATCTGGATGGCAACTATGCTCTTACACTCAGACCCTACTTGGGGTTGGTAGCCCGACCGAGGCATTAGGGGCGCTGTTTAGCTTATTCCTGGTCTCGAGATCTGGATGGAAACTATGCTCTTACACTAAGACCCTTCTTGGGGGTGGTAGCCCGACCAAGGCATTAGGAGGGTTGTTTAACTATTTCCTGGTCTCGAGATCTAGATGGAAACTAAGATCTTACACTCAGACCCTTCTTGGGGGTGGTAGCCCGACCAAGGCATCAGGAGGGTTGTTTGGCTATTTTCTGGTCTCGAGATCTAGATGACAACTATGCTCTTACACTTAGACCCTTCTTGGGAGTGGTAGCCCGACCAAGGCATCATGAGGTCTATTTAGCAACATCTTGGTCTCGAGATCTGGTTGGCAATTATGCTCTTACAATAAGAACCTTCTTGGGGGTGGTAGCCCGACCAAGGCATCAGGAAGGCTGTTTAGCTATTTCCTGGTCATGAAATCTAGATGGCAACTATGCTCTTACACTCAGACTCTTCTTGGGGGTGGTAGCCCGACCAAGGCATCATGAGGGTTGTTTAGCTATTTCCTGGTCTCGAGATTTGGATGGCAACTATGCTCTTACACTCAGACCCTTGTTGGGGGTGGTAGCCCGACCAGGGCATCAGGAGGGTTGATTAGCTATTTCTAGGTATCGAAATCTGGATGGCAATGCTCTTACACTTAGACCCTTCTTGGGGGTGGTAGCCCAAAAAAAGCATCAGGAGGGCTGTTTAGCTATTTCCTGGTCTCGAGATCTGGATGGCAACTATGTTCTTACACTCAGACCCTTCTTGGGGTTGGTAGCCCGACCAAGGAATCAGGATGGTTGTTTAGCTATTTCCTGGTCTCGAGATCTAAATGGCAACTATGCTCTTACACTCAGACCCTTCTTGGGGGAGGTAGGCCGACCAAGGCATTAAGAGGGTTGTTTAGCTACTTCCTGGTCTAGAGATCTAGATGGCAACTATGCTCTTGCACTAAGACCCTTATTGGGGTTGGTAGAAGGACCAAGGCATCAAGAGGGTTGTTTAGCTATTTCCTGGTCTCAAGATCTGGATGGCAACTATGCTCTTATACTCAGGACCCTTCTTTGGGGTGGTAGCCCGACCAAGGCATTAGGAGGGCTTTTTAGCTATTTCCTGGTCTCGAGATCTGGACGGCAACTATACTCTTACACTCAGACCCTTCTTGGGGGTGGTTGCCCGACCAAGGCTTTAGGAGTGCTGTTTAGCTATTTCCTTGTCTCGAGATCTGGATGGCAACAATGCTCTTACACTCAGGACCCTTCTTGGGGGTGGTAGCCCGACCAAGGCATCAGGAGGGTTGTTTAGCTATTTCCTGGTCTCGAGATCTAGATGGCAACTATGCTCTTAAACTCAGACCCTTCTTGGGGGTGGTAGCCCGACCAAGGCATTAGGAGGGTTGTTTAACTATTTCCTGGTCTCGAGATCTGGATGGCAAATATGCTCTTACACTCAGACCATTCTGGGGGTGGTAGCCCGACCAAGGCATCAAGAGGGTTGTTTAGCTATTTCCTGGTCTCAAGATCTGGATGGAAACTATGCTCTTACACCTAGACCCTTCTTTGGGGTGGTAACCCGACCAAGGCATCAGGAGGGTTGTTTAGCTATTTCCAGGTCTCGAGATTTGGATGGCAACTATGCTCTTACACTCAGACCCTTCTTGGGGGTGGTAGCCCGACCAAGGCATCAGGAGGGTTGTTTAGCTATTTCCTGGTCTCGAGATCTAGATGGCAACTATGCTTTTACACTCAGACCATGTTTGGGCGTGGCAGCCCGATCAAGGCATTAGGAGGGCTGTTTAGCTACTTCCTGGTCTCGTGATCTGGATGGCAACAATGCTCTTACACTCAGACCCTTTTTGGGGGTGGTAGCCCGACAAAGGCATCAGGAGGGTTGTTTAACTATTTCCTGGTCTCGAGATCTGGATGGCAACTATGCTCTTACACTTAGACCCTTCTTGGGGTTGGTTGCCCGACCAAGGCATTAGGATGGCTGTTTAGCTATTTCCTGGTCTCAAGATCTGGATGGCAACAATGCTCTTACACTCAGACCCTTCTTGGGGGTGGTAGCCCGACCAAGACATCAGGTGGGTTGTTTAGCTATTTCCTGGTCTCGAGATCTAGATGGCAACTATGCTCTTACACTCAGACCCTTCTTGGGACTGGTAGCCCGACCAAGGCATCAGGTGGGCTGTTTTACTACTTCCTGGTCTCGAGATCTGGATGGCAACTATGCTCTTACACTCAGACCCTGTTTGGGCGTGGTAGCGCGACCAAGGCATCAAGAGGGTTGTTTAGCTATTTCCTGGTCTCGAGATCTGGACGGTAACTATGCTCTAACACTCGACCCTTCTTGGGGGTGGTAGCCCAACCAAGGCATTAGGAGGGCTGTTTAGCTATTTCCTGGTCTCGAGATCTAGATGGCAACTATGCTCTTACACTCAGACCCTTCTTGGGGGAGGTAGGCCGACCAAGGCATCATGAGGGTTAGTTAGCTATTTCCTGGTCTCGAGATCTGGATGGAATTTATGCTCTTACACTCAGACTCTTGTTGGGGGTGGTAGCCCGACCAAGGCATCATGAGGGTTGTTTAGCTATTTCCTGGTCTCGAGATTTGGATGGCAACTATGCTCTTACACTCTGACCCTTCTTGGGATTGGTAGCCCGACCAAGGCATCAGGATGGTTGTTTAGCAATTTCCTTGTCTCGAGATCTAGATGGCAACTATGCTCTTACACTCAGACCCTTTTTGGGGGTGGTAGGCCGACCAAGGCATCAAGAGGGCTGTTTAGCTATTTCCTGGTCTCGAGATTTGGATGGCAACTATGCTCTTACACTCAGACCCTTCTTGGGGGTGGTAGCCTGACCAAGGCATCAGGAGGGTTGTTTAGCTATTTCCAGGTCTCAAAATCTGGATGGCAATGCTCTTACACTTAGACCCTTCTTGGGGGTGGTAGCCCAAAAAAGGCATCAGGAGGGCTGTTTAGCTATTTCCTGGTCTCGAGATCTGGATGGCAACTATGCTCTTACACTCTGACCCTTCTTGGGGTTGGTAGCCCGACCAAGGCATTAGGAGGGCTGTTTTGCTACTTCCTGGTCTCGAGATCTTAATGGAAACTATGCTCTTACACTCAGACTCTTCTTGGGGGAGGTATCCCGACCAAGGCATCATGAGGGTTGTTTAGCTATTTCCTGGTCTCGAGATCTGGATGGCAACTATGCTCTTACACTCAGACCCTTCTTGGGGTGGTAGCCCGACCAAGGCATCAGGAGGGTATTATAGCTATTTCTAGGTCTAGAGATCTGGATGGCTATGCTCTTACACTTAGACCCTTCTTGGGGGTGGTAGCCCCAAAAAAGGCATCAGGAGGGCTGTTTAGCTATGTCCTGGTCTCGAGATCTGGATGGCAACTATGCTCTTACACTTAGACCCTTCTTGGGGTTGGTAGCCCGACCAAGGCATCAGGATGGTTGTTTAGCTATTTCCTGGTCTCGAGATCAAGATGGAAACTATGTTCTTACACTCAGACCCTTCTTGCGGGAGGTAGACCGACCAAGGCATTAGGAGGGCTGTTTAGCTACTTCCTGGTCTAGAGATCTATATGGCAACTATGCTCTTACACTCAGACCCTTCTTGGGGATGGTAGCCTGACCAAGGCATCAGGATGGTTGTAAAGCTATTTCCTGGTCTCGAGATCTAGATGGCAACTATGCTCTTACACTCAGACCCTTCTTGCGGGAGGTAGGCCGACCAAGGCATTAGGAGGGCTGTTTAGCTACTTCCTGGTCTAGAGATCTATATGGCAACTATGCTCTTACACTCAGACCCTTCTTGGGGGTGGTAGCCTGACCAAGGCATCAGGATGGTTGTAAAGTTATTTCCTGGTCTCGAGATCTGGATGGAAACTATGCTCTTACACTTAGACTCTTCTTGGGGGAGGTAGCCCGACCAAGGCATCATGAGGGTTGTATAGCTATTTCCAGGTCTCGAGATCTGGATGGCAACTATGCTCTTACACTCAAACCCTTCTTAAGGTTGGTAGCCCGACCAAGGCATCAGGAGGGTTGTTTAGCTATTTCCATGTCTCGAAATCTGGATGGGAATGCTCTTACACTGAGACCCTTCTTGGTGGTTGTACCCTAAAAAAGGCATCAGGTGGGCTGTTTAGCTATTACATGGTCTCGAAATCTGGATGGCAACTATGCTCTTACGCTCAGACCCTTCTTAGGGTTGGTTTCCCGACCAAGGCATTAGGAGGGCTGTTTAGCTATTTCCTGGTCTCGAGATCTGGATGGCAACTATGCTCTTACACTCAGACCCTTCTTGGGGGTGGTAGCCCGACCAAGGCATCAGGAGGGTTGTTTGGCTATTTCCTGGTCTCGAGATCTAGATGGCAACTATGCTCTTACACTCAGACCCTTCTTGGTAGTGGTAGCCCGACCAAGGCATCATGAGGGCTGTTTAGCTACATCCTGGTCTCGAGATCTGGTTGGCAACTATGCTCTTACACTCAGAAATTTCTTGGGGGTGGTAGCCCGACCATGGCTTCAGGAGGACTGTTTAGCTATTTCCTGGTCTCGAAATCTAGATGGCAACTATGCTCTTACACTCAGACCCTTCTTGGGGGAGGTAGGCCGACCAAGGCATTAGGGGCGCTGTTTAGCTACTTCCTAGTCTCGAGATCTGAATGGAAACTATGCTCTTACAGTAAGACTCTTCTTGGGGGTGGTAGCCTGACCAAGGCATCAGGAGGGTTGTTTAGCTATTTCCTGGTCTCGAAATCTGGATGGCAACTATGCTCTTACACTCAGACCCTTCTTGGGGTTGGTAGCCCGACCAAGGAATCAGGATGGTTGTTTAGCTATTTCCTGGTCTCGAGATCTAGATGGCAACTATGCTCTTACACTCAGACCCTTCTTGGGGGAGGTAGGCCGACCAAGGCATTAGAAGGGCTGTTTAGCTACTTCCTGGTCTCGAGATCTGGATGGAAACTATGCTCTTACACTTAGACTCTTCTTGGGGGAGGTAGCCCGACCAAGGCATCATGAGGGCTGTTTAGCTATTTCCTGGTCTCGACATGTGGATGGCAACTATGCTCTTACACTCAGACTTTTCTTGGGGGTGGTAGCCCGACCAAGGCATCATGAGGGTTGTTTAGCTATTTCCATGTCTCGAAATCTGGATGGGAATGCTCTTACACTGAGACCCTTCTTGGTGGTTGTACCCTAAAAAAGGCATCAGGTGGGCTGTTTAGCTATTACATGGTCTCGAAATCTGGATGGCAACTATGCTCTTACACTCAGACCCTTCTTGGGGGAGGTAGGCCGACCAAGGCATTAGGGGCGCTGTTTAGCTACTTCCTGGTCTCGAGATCTGGATGGCAACTATGCTCTTACACTCAGACCCTACTTGGGGTTGGTAGCCCGACCGAGGCATTAGGGGCGCTGTTTAGCTTATTCCTGGTCTCGAGATCTGGATGGAAACTATGCTCTTACACTAAGACTCTTCTTGGGGGTGGTAGCCTGACCAAGGCATCAGGAGGGTTGTTTAGCTATTTCCTGGTCTCGAAATCTGGATGGCAACTATGCTCTTACACTCAGACCCCTCTTAGGGTTGGTTCCCCGACCAAGGCATTAGGAGGGCTATTTAGCTATCTCCTGGTCTCGAGATCTGGATGGAAACTATGCTCTTACACTCAGACCCTTCTTGGGGGTGGTAGCCCGACCAAGGCATTAGGAGGGTTGTTTAACTATTTCCTGGTCTCGAGATCTAGATGGAAACTATGCTCTTACACTAAGACCCTTCTTGGGGGTGGTAGCCCGACCAAGGCATCATGAGGGTTGTTTGGCTATTTTCTGGTCTCGAGATCTAGATGGCAACTATGCTCTTACACTTAGACCCTTCTTGGGAGTGGTAGCCCGACCAAGGCATCATGAGGTCTATTTAGCAACATCTTGGTCTCGAGATCTGGTTGGCAATTATGCTCTTACAATAAGAACCTTCTTGGGGGTGGTAGCCCGACCAAGGCATCAGGAAGGCTGTTTAGCTATTTCCTGGTCATGAAATCTAGATGGCAACTATGCTCTTACACTCAGACTCTTCTTGGGGGTGGTAGCCCGACCAAGGCATCATGAGGGTTGTTTAGCTATTTCCTGGTCTCGAGATTTGGATGGCAACTATGCTCTTACACTCAGACCCTTCTTGGGGGTGGTAGCCTGACCAGGGCATCAGGAGGGTTGATTAGCTATTTCTAGGTATCGAAATCTGGATGGCAATGCTCTTACACTTAGACCCTTCTTGGGGGTGGTAGCCCAAAAAAGGCATCAGGAGGGCTGTTTAGCTATTTCCTGGTCTCGAGATCTGGATGGCAACTATGCTCTTACACTCTGACCCTTCTTGGGGTTGGTAGCCCGACCAAGGAATCAGGAGGGTTGTTTAGCTATTTCCTGGTCTCGAGATTTGGATGGCAACTATGCTCTTACACTCTGACCCTTCTTGGGATTGGTAGCCCGACCAAGGCATCAGGATGGTTGTTTAGCAATTTCCTTGTCTCGAGATCTAGATGGCAACTATGCTCTTACACTCAGACCCTTTTTGGGGGAGGTAGGCCGACCAAGGCATCAAGAGGGCTGTTTAGCTATTTCCTGGTCTCGAGATTTGGATGGCAACTATGCTCTTACACTCAGACCCTTCTTGGGGGTGGTAGCCTGACCAAGGCATCAGGAGGGTTGTTTAGCTATTTCCAGGTCTCAAAATCTGGATGGCAATGCTCTTACACTTAGACCCTTCTTGGGGGTGGTAGCCCAAAAAAGGCATCAGGAGGGCTGTTTAGCTATTTCCTGGTCTCGAGATCTGGATGGCAACTATGCTCTTACACTCTGACCCTTCTTGGGGTTGGTAGCCCGACCAAGGCATTAGGAGGGCTGTTTTGCTACTTCCTGGTCTCGAGATCTTAATGGAAACTATGCTCTTACACTCAGACTCTTCTTGGGGGAGGTATCCCGACCAAGGCATCATGAGGGTTGTTTAGCTATTTCCTGGTCTCGAGATCTGGATGGCAACTATGCTCTTACACTCAGACCCTTCTTGGGGTGGTAGCCCGACCAAGGCATCAGGAGGGTATTATAGCTATTTCTAGGTCTAGAGATCTGGATGGCTATGCTCTTACACTTAGACCCTTCTTGGGGGTGGTAGCCCCAAAAAAGGCATCAGGAGGGCTGTTTAGCTATGTCCTGGTCTCGAGATCTGGATGGAAACTATGCTCTTACACTTAGACTCTTCTTGGGGGAGGTAGCCCGACCAAGGCATCATGAGGGTTGTATAGCTATTTCCAGGTCTCGAGATCTGGATGGCAACTATGCTCTTACACTCAAACCCTTCTTAAGGTTGGT
The DNA here is from genome assembly GCA_033220585.1 of Dipteronia sinensis. Classification (NCBI taxonomy): domain Eukaryota; kingdom Viridiplantae; phylum Streptophyta; class Magnoliopsida; order Sapindales; family Sapindaceae; genus Dipteronia; species Dipteronia sinensis. Next base: position 160,185 of record JANJYJ010000976.1, read on the forward strand.
AGCCCGACCAAGGCATCAGGAGGGTTGTTTAGCTATTTCCATGTCTCGAAATCTGGATGGGAATGCTCTTACACTGAGACCCTTCTTGGTGGTTGTACCCTAAAAAAGGCATCAGGTGGGCTGTTTAGCTATTACATGGTCTCGAAATCTGGATGGCAACTATGCTCTTACGCTCAGACCCTTCTTAGGGTTGGTTTCCCGACCAAGGCATTAGGAGGGCTGTTTAGCTATTTCCTGGTCTCGAGATCTGGATGGCAACTATACTCTTACACTCAGACCCTTCTTGGGGGTGGTAGCCCGACCAAGGCATCAGGAGGGTTGTTTGGCTATTTCCTGGTCTCGAGATCTAGATGGCAACTATGCTCTTACACTCAGACCCTTCTTGGTAGTGGTAGCCCGACCAAGGCATCATGAGGGCTGTTTAGCTACATCCTGGTCTCGAGATCTGGTTGGCAACTATGCTCTTACACTCAGAAATTTCTTGGGGGTGGTAGCCCGACCATGGCTTCAGGAGGACTGTTTAGCTATTTCCTGGTCTCGAAATCTAGATGGCAACTATGCTCTTACACTCAGACCCTTCTTGGGGGAGGTAGGCCGACCAAGGCATTAGGGGCGCTGTTTAGCTACTTCCTGGTCTCGAGATCTGGATGGAAACTATGCTCTTACAGTAAGACTCTTCTTGGGGGTGGTAGCCTGACCAAGGCATCAGGATGGTTGTTTAGCTATTTCCTGGTCTCGAGATCAAGATGGAAACTATGTTCTTACACTCAGACCCTTCTTGCGGGAGGTAGACCGACCAAGGCATTAGGAGGGCTGTTTAGCTACTTCCTGGTCTAGAGATCTATATGGCAACTATGCTCTTACACTCAGACCCTTCTTGGGGATGGTAGCCTGACCAAGGCATCAGGATGGTTGTAAAGCTATTTCCTGGTCTCGAGATCTAGATGGCAACTATGCTCTTACACTCAGACCCTTCTTGCGGGAGGTAGGCCGACCAAGGCATTAGGAGGGCTGTTTAGCTACTTCCTGGTCTAGAGATCTATATGGCAACTATGCTCTTACACTCAGACCCTTCTTGGGGGTGGTAGCCTGACCAAGGCATCAGGATGGTTGTAAAGTTATTTCCTGGTCTCGAGATCTGGATGGAAACTATGCTCTTACACTTAGACTCTTCTTGGGGGAGGTAGCCCGACCAAGGCATCATGAGGGTTGTATAGCTATTTCCAGGTCTCGAGATCTGGATGGCAACTATGCTCTTACACTCAAACCCTTCTTAAGGTTGGTAGCCCGACCAAGGCATTAGGTGGGTTGTTTAGCTATTTCCATGTCTCGAAATCTGGATGGGAATGCTCTTACACTGAGACCCTTCTTGGTGGTTGTACCCTAAAAAAGGCATCAGGTGGGCTGTTTAGCTATTACATGGTCTCGAAATCTGGATGGCAACTATGCTCTTACGCTCATACCCTTCTTAGAGTTGGTTTCTCGACCAAGGCATTAGGAGGGCTGTTTAGCTATTTCCTGGTCTCGAGATCTGGATGGCAACTATGCTCTTACACTCAGACCCTTCTTGGGGGTGGTAGCCCGACCAAGGCATCAGGAGGGTTGTTTGGCTATTTCCTGGTCTCGAGATCTAGATGGCAACTATGCTCTTACACTCAGACCCTTCTTGGTAGTGGTAGCCCGACCAAGGCATCATGAGGGCTGTTTAGCTACATCCTGGTCTCGAGATCTGGTTGGCAACTATGCTCTTACACTCAGAAATTTCTTGGGGGTGGTAGCCCGACCATGGCTTCAGGAGGACTGTTTAGCTATTTCCTGGTCTCGAAATCTAGATGGCAACTATGCTCTTACACTCAGACCCTTCTTGGGGGAGGTAGGCCGATCAAGGCATTAGGGGCGTTGTTTAGCTACTTCCTGGTCTCGAGATCTGGATGGAAACTATGCTCTTACAGTAAGACTCTTCTTGGGGGTGGTAGCCTGACCAAGGCATCAGGAGGGTTGTTTAGCTATTTCCTGGTCTCGAAATCTGGATGGCAACTATGCTCTTACACTCAGACCCTTCTTGGGGTTGGTAGCCCGACCAAGGAATCAGGATGGTTGTTTAGCTATTTCCTGGTCTCGAGATCTAGATGGCAACTATGCTCTTACACTCAGACCCTTCTTGGGGGAGGTAGGCCGACCAAGGCATTAGAAGGGCTGTTTAGCTACTTCCTGGTCTCGAGATCTGGATGGAAACTATGCTCTTACACTTAGACTCTTCTTGGGGGAGGTAGCCCGACCAAGGCATCATGAGGGCTGTTTAGCTATTTCCTGGTCTCGACATGTGGATGGCAACTATGCTCTTACACTCAGACTTTTCTTGGGGGTGGTAGCCTGACCAAGGCATCATGAGGGTTGTTTAGCTATTTCCATGTCTCGAAATCTGGATGGGAATGCTCTTACACTGAGACCCTTCTTGGTGGTTGTACCCTAAAAAAGGCATCAGGTGGGCTGTTTAGCTATTACATGGTCTCGAAATCTGGATGGCAACTATGCTCTTACACTTAGACCCTTCTTGGGGGTGGTAGCCCAAAAAAGGCATCAGGAGGGCTGTTTAGCTATTTCCTGGTCTCGAAATCTGGATGGCAACTATGCTCTTACACTTAGACCCTTCTTGGGGGTGGTAGCCCAAAAAAGGCATCAGGAGGGCTGTTTAGCTATTTCCTGGTCTCCAGATCTGGATGGCAACTATGCTCTTACACTCAGACCCTTCTTGGGGGTGGTAGCCCGACCAAGGCATCAGGAGGGTTGTTTGGCTATTTCCTGGTCTCGAGATCTAGATGGCAACTATGCTCTTACACTCAGACCCTTCTTGGTAGTGGTAGCCCGACCAAGGCATCATGAGGGCTGTTTAGCTACATCCTGGTCTCGAGATCTGGTTGGCAACTATGCTCTTACACTCAGAACTTACTTGGGGGTGGTAGCCCGACCATGGCTTCAGGAGGACTGTTTAGCTATTTCCTGGTCTCGAAATCTAGATGGCAACTATGCTCTTACACTCAGACCCTACTTGGGGTTGGTAGCCCGACCAAGGCATTAGGGGCGCTGTTTAGCTACTTCCTGGTCTCGAGATCTGGATGGAAACTATGCTCTTACAGTAAGACTCTTCTTGGGGGTGGTAGCCTGACCAAGGCATCAGGAGGGTTGTTTAGGTATTTCCTGGTCTCGAAATCTAGATGGCAACTATGCTCTTACACTCAGACCCCTCTTGGGGTTGGTTCCCCGACCAAGGCATTAGGAGGGCTATTTAGCTATCTCCTAGTCTCGAGATCTGGATGGCAACTATGCTCTTACACTCAGACCCTTCTTGGGGGTGGTAGCCCAACCAAGGCATCAGGAGGGTTGTTTGGCTATTTTCTGGTCTCGAGATCTAGATGGCAACTATGCTCTTACACTTAGACTCTTCGTGGGAGTGGTAGCCCGACCAAGGCATCTTGAGGTCTATTTAGCTACATCTTGGTCTCGAGATCTGGTTGGCAATTATGCTCTTACAATAAGAACCTTCTTGGGGGTGGTAGCCCGACCAAGGCATCAGGAAGGCTGTTTAGCTATTTCCTGGTCATGAAATCTAGATGGCAACTATGCTCTTACACTCAGACCCTTCTTTGGGGAGGTAGCCCGACCAAGGCATCAAGAGGGATGTTTAGCTATTTCCTGGTCTCGAGATCTGGATGGCAACTATGCTCTTACACTCAGACCCTTCTTGGGGGTGGTAGCCCGACCAGGGCATCAGGAGGGTTGTTTAGCTATTTCTAGGTATCGAAATCTGGATGGCAATGCTCTTACACTTAGACCCTTCTTGGGGGTGGTAGCCCAAAAAAGGCATCAGGAGGGCTATTTAGCTATTTCCTGGTCTCGAGATCTGGATGGCAACTATGCTCTTACACTCAGACCCTTCTTGGGGTTGGTAGCCCGACCAAGGCATTAGGAGGGCTGTTTATCTATTTCCTGGTCTCGAGATCTGGATGGCAACTATGCTATTACACTCAGACCCTTCTTGGGGTTGGTAGCCCGACCAAGGCATTAGGAGGGCTGTTTAGCTATTTCCTGGTCTCGAGATCTGGACGGCAACTATACACTTACACTTAGACCCTTCTTGGGGATGGTAGCCCGACCAAGGTATTAGGAGGGCTGTTTAGCTATTTCCTGGTCTCGAGATCTGGATGTCAACGAAGCTCTTACCCTTAGACCCTTCATGGGCGTGGTAGCCCGACCAAGGAATCAGGATGGTTGTTTGGCTATTTCCTGGTCTCGAGATCTAAATGGCAACTATGCTCTTACACTCAGACCCTTCTTGGGGGAGGTAGGCCGACCAAGGCATTAAGAGGGTTGTTTAGCAACTTCCTGGTCTAGAGATCTAGATGGCAACTATGCTCTTGCACTAAGACCCTTATTGGGGTTGGTAGAAGGACCAAGGCATCAAGAGGGTTGTTTAGCTATTTCCTGGTCTCAAGATCTGGATGGCAACTATGCTCTTATACTCAGGACCCTTCTTTGGGGTGGTAGCCCGACCAAGGCATTAGGAGTGCTGTTTAGCTATTTCCTTGTCTCGAGATCTGTATGGCAACAATGCTCTTACACTAAGGACCCTTCTTGGGGGTGGTAGCCCGACCAAGGCATCAGGAGGGTTGTTTAGCTATTTCCTGGTCTAGAGATCTAGATGGCAACTATGCTCTTACACTCAGATCCTTCTTGGGGGTGGTAGCCCGACCAAGGCATCAGGAGGGTTGTTTAACTATTTCCTGGTCTCGAGATCTGGATGGCAAATATGCTCTTACACTCAGACCCTTCTGGAGGTTGTAGCCCGACCAAGGCATCAAGAGGGGTTTTTAGCTATTTCCAGGTCTCAAGATCTGGACGGCAACTATACTCTTACACTCAGACCCTTCTTGGGGGTGGTAGCCCGACCAAGGCATTAGGAGTGCTGTTTAGCTATTTCCTTGTCTCGAGATCTGGATGGCAACAATGCTCTTACACTCAGGACCCTTCTTGGGGGTGGTAGGCCGACCAAGGCATCAGGAGGGTTGTTTAGCTATTTCCTGGTCTCGAGATCTAGATGGCAACTATGCTCTTACACTCAGACCCTTCTTGGGGGTGGTAGCCTGACCAAGGCATCAGGAGGGTTGTTTAACTATTTCCTGGTCTCGAGATCTGGATGGCAAATATGCTCTTACACTCAGACCCTTCTTGGGGGTGGTAGCCTGACCAAGGCATCAGGAGGGTTGTTTAACTATTTCCTGGTCTCGAGATCTGGATGGCAAATATGCTCTTACACTCAGACCCTTCTGGGGGTTGTAGCCCGACCAAGGCATCAAGAGGGGTTTTTAGCTATTTCCTAGTCTCAAGATCTAGACGGCAACTATACTCTTACACTCAGACCCTTCTTGGGGGTGGTAGCCCGACCAAGGCATTAGGAGTGCTGTTTAGCTATTTCCTTGTCTCGAGATCTGGATGGCAACAATGCTCTTACACTCAGGACCCTTCTTGGGGGTGGTAGCCCGACCAAGGCATCAGGAGGGTTGTTTAGCTATTTCCTGGTCTCGAGATCTAGATGGCAACTATGCTGTTACACTCAGACCCTTCTTGGGGGTGGTAGCCCGACCAAGGCATCAGGAGGGTTGTTTAACTATTTCAAGGTCTCGAGATCTGGACGGCAACCATACTCTTACTTTCAGACCCTTCTGGGGGTGGTAGCCCGACCAAGGCATCAAGAGGGTTGTTTAGCTGTTTCCTGGTCTCAAGATCTGGATGGCAACTATGCTCTTACACTCAGACCCTTCTTTGGGGTTGTAGCCCGACCAAGGCATCAGGAGGGTTTTTTAGCAATTTTCTGGTCTCGAGATCTAGATGGCAACTATGCTCTTACACTCAGACCCTTCTTGGGGGAGGTAGCCCGACCAAGGCATTAGGAGGGCTGTTTAGCTATTTCCTGGTCTCGAGATCTGGATGTCAACTATGCTCTTACACTCAGACCCTTCTTGGGCGTGGTAGCCCGACCAAGACATCCGGAGGGCTGTTTATCTATTTCCTAGTCTCGAGATCTGGATGGCAACTATGCTCTTACACTCAGGCTCTTCTTGGCGGTGGTAGCCCGACCAAGGCGTCAGGAGGGCTGTTTAGCTATTTCCTAGTCTCGAAATCTAGATGGCAACTATGCTCTTACACTCAGACCCTTCTTGGGGGAGGTAGGCCGACCAAGGCATCAGGAGGGCTGTTTAGCTATTTCCTGGTCTCGAGATGTGGATGGCAACTATGCTCTTACACTCAGACTCTTCTTGGGGGTGGTAGCCCGACCAAGGCATCATGAGGGTTGTTTAGCTATTTCCAGGTCTCGAAATCTGGATGGCAATGCTCTTACACTTAGACCCTTCTTGGGGGTGGTAGCCCAAAAAAGGCATCAGGAGGGCTGTTTAGCTATTTCCTGGTCTCAAGATCTGGATGGCAACTATGCTCTTCCACTCAGACCCTTCTTTGGGGTGGTAGCCCGACCAAGGCATCAGGAGGGTTTTTTAGCAATTTTCTGGTCTCGAGATCTAGATGGCAACTATGCTCTTACACTCAGACCCTTCTTGGGGTTGGTAGCCCGACCAAGGCATTAGGAGGGCTGTTTATCTATTTCCTGGTCTCGAGATCTGGATGGCAACTATGCTCTTACACTCAGACCCTTCTTGGGGTTGGTAGCCCGACCAAGGCATTAGGAGGGCTGTTTAGCTATTTCCTGGTCTCGAGATCTGGACGGCAACTATACACTTACACTCAGACCCTTCTTGGGGATGGTAGCCCGACCAAGGTATTAGGAGGGCTGTTTAGCTATTTCCTGGTCTCGAGATCTGGATGTCAAATATGCTCTTACCCTTAGACCCTTCATGGGGGTGGTAGCCCGACCAAGGCATCAGGAGGGCTGTTTAGCTATTTCTTGGTCTCGAGATCTGGACGGCAACTATACTCTTACACTCAGACTCTTCTTTGGGATGGTAGCCCGACCAAGGCATTAGGAGGGCTGTTTAGCTATTTCCTGGTCTCGAGATTTGGATGTCAACTATGCTCTTACACTCAGACCCTTCTTGGGCGTGGTAGCTCGACCAAGGCATCCGGAGGGCTCTTTATCTAATTCCTAGTCTCGAGATCTGGATGGCAACTATGCTCTTACACTCAGGCTCTTCTTGTCGGTAGTAGCCCGACCAAGGCATCAGGAGGGCTGTTTAGCTATTTCCTAGTCTCGAAATCTAGATGGCAACTATGCTCTTACACTCAGACCCTTCTTGGGGGAGGTAGGCCGACCAAGGCATCATAAGGGCTGTTTAGCTATTTCCTGGTCTCGAGATCTAGATGGCAACTATGCCCTTACACTCAGACCCTTCTTGGGGGTGGTAGATCGACCAAGGCATCAGGAGGGTTGTTTAACTATTTCCTGGTCTCGAGATCTGGATGGCAACTATGCTCTTACACTGAGACCCTTCTGGGGGTGGTAGCCTGACCAAGGCATCAAGAGGGTTATTTAGCTATTTCCTGGTCTCAAGATCTGGATGGCAACTATGCTCTTATACTCAGGACCCTTCTTTGGGGTGGTAGACCGACCAAGGCATCATGAGGGATTTTTAGCTATTTCCTAGTTTCGAGATCTGGACGGCAACTATACTCTTACTTTCAGACCCTTCTGGGGGTGGTAGCCCGACCAAGGCATCAAGAGGGTTGTTTAGCTATTTCCTGGTCTCAAGATCTGGATGGCAACTATGCTCTTCCACTCAGAACTTTCTTGGGGGTGGTAGCCCGACCATGGCTTCAGGAGGACTGTTTAGCTATTTCCTGGTCTCGAAATCTAGATGGCAACTATGCTCTTACACTCAGACCCTACTTGGGGTTGGTAGCCCGACCAAGGCATTAGGGGCGCTGTTTAGCTACTTCCTGGTCTCGAGATCTGGATGGAAACTATGCTCTTACAGTAAGACTCTTCTTGGGGGTGGTAGCCTGACCAAGGCATCATGAGGGTTGTTTAGCTATTTCCTGGTCTCGAAATCTGGATGGCAACTATGCTCTTACTCTCAGACCCCTCTTGGGGTTGGTTCCCCGACCAAGGCATCAGGAGGGCTATTTAGCTATCTCCTAGTCTCGAGATCTGGATGGCAACTATGCACTTACACTCAGACCCTTCTTGGGGGAGGTAGCCCGACAAAGGCATCAGGAGGGTTGTTTGGCTATTTTTTGGTCTCGAGATCTAGATGGCAACTATGCTCTTACACTTAGACCCTTCTTGGGAGTGGTAGCCCGACCAAGGCATCATGAGGGTTGTTTAGCTATTTCCAGGTCTTGAAATCTGGATGGCAATGCTCTTACACTTAGACCCTTCTTGGGGGTGGTAGCCCAAGAAAGGCATCAGGAGGGCTGTTTAGCTATTTCCTGGTCTAGAGATCTGGATAGTAACTATGCTCTTACACTCAGACCCTTCTTGGGGTTGGTAGCCCGACCAATGCATTAGGAGGGCTGTTTATCTATTTCCTGGTCTCGAGATCTGGATGGCAACTATGCTCTTACACTCAGACCCTTCTTGGGGTTGGTAGACCGACCAAGGCATTAGGAGGGCTGTTTATCTATTTCCTGGTCTCGAGATCTGGATGGCAACTATGCTCTTACACTCAGACCCTTCTGGGGGTGGTAGCCCGACCAAGGCATCAAGAGGGTTGTATAGCTATTTCCAGGTGTCGAGATCTGGATGGCTATGCTCTTACACTTAGACCCTTCTTGGGGGTGGTAGCCCTAAAAAAGGTATCAGGAGGGCTGTTTAGCCATTTTCTGGTCTCGAGATCTGGATGGCAACTATGCTCTTACACTCAGACCCTTCTTGGGGTTGGTAGCCTGACCAAGGAATCAGGATGATTGTTTAGCTATTTCCTGGTCTCGAGATCTAGATGGAAACTATGCTCTTACACTCAGACCCTTCTTGGGGGAGGTAGGCCGACCAAGGTATTAAGAGGGCTGTTTAGCTACTTCCTGGTCTAGAGATCTAGATGGCAACTATGCTCTTACACTCAGACCCTTCATAGGGGTGGTAGCCCGACCAAGGCATCAGGAGGGCTTTTTAGCTATTTCCTGGTCTCGAGATCTGGACGGCAACTATACTCTTACACTCCGACCCTTCTTGGGGGTGGTAGCCCGACCAAGGCAATATGAGTGCTGTTTAGCTATTTCATGGTCTCGAGATCTAGATGGCAATAATGCTCTTACACTCAGACCCTTCTTGGGGGTGGTAGCCCGACAAAGGCATCAGGAGGGTTGTTTAACTATTTCCTGGTCTCGAGATCTAGATGGCAACTATGCTTATACACTCAGACCCTTCTTGGGGGTGGTAGCCCGACCAAGGCATCAGGAGGGTTGTTTAACTATTTCCTGGTCTCGAGATCTGGATGGCAACTATGCTCTTACACTTAGACCCTTCTTGGGGTTGGTAGCCCGACCTAGGAATCAGGATGGTTGTTTAGCTATTTCCTTGTCTAGAGATCTAGATGGCAACTATTCTCTTACACTCGGACCCTTCTTGGGGGTGGTAGCCAGACGTAGGCATCAGGAGGGTTGTTTAGCTATTCCCTGGTCTCGAGATCTGGGTGGCAACTATGCTCTTACACTTAGATCCTTCTTGGGGGTGGTAGCCTGAAAAAGGCATCAAAAAGGGCTATTTATCTATTTCCTGGTCTCGAGATCTGGATGGCAACTATGCTCTTACACTCAGACCCTTCTTGGGGGAGGTAGGCCGACCAAGGCATTAAGAGGGCTGTTTAGCTACTTCCTGGTCTAGAGATCTTGATGGCAACTATGCTCTTACACTCAGACCCTTCTTGGGGTTGGTAGAAGGACCAAGGCATCAAGAGGGTTGTTTACCTATTTCTTGGTCTCAAGATCTGGATGGCAACTATGCTCTTATACTTAGGACCCTTCTTTGGGGTGGTAGCCCGACCAAGGCATCAGGAGGGCTTTTTAGCTATTTCCTGGTCTCGAGATCTGGACGGCAACTATACTCTTACACTCAGACCCTTCTTGGGGGTGGTAGCCCGACCAAGGCATTAGGAGTGCTGTTCAGCTATTTCCTGGTCTCAAGATCTTGATGGCAATAATGCTCTTACACTCAGACTCTTCTTGGGGGTGGTAGCCCGACCAAGGCATTAGGAGGGTTGTTTAACTATTTCCTGGTCTCGAGATCTAGATGGCAACTATGCTCTTACACTCAGACCCTTCTTGGGGGTGGTAGCCCAACCAAGGCATCAGGAGGGTTGTTTAACTATTTCCTGGTCTCGAGATCTGGATGGCAACTATGCTCTTACACTCAGACCCTTCTGGGGGTGGTAGCCCGACCAAGGCATCAAGAGGGTTGTTTAGCTATTTCCTGGTCTCAAGATCTGGATGGCAACTATGCTCTTATACTCAGGACCCTTCTTTGGGGTGGTAGCCCGACCAAGGCATCAAGAGGGCTTTTTAGCTATTTCCTGGTCTCGAGATCTGGACGGCAACTATATTCTTACACTCAGACCCTTCTTGGGGGTGGTAGCCTGACCAAGGCATTAGGAGTGCTGTTTAGCTATTTCCTAGTCTCGAGATCTGGACGGCAACAATGCTCTTACACTCAGGACCCTTCTTGGGGGTGGTAGCCCGACCATGCCATAAAGAGGGTTGTTTAACTATTTCCTGGTCTCGAGATCTGGATGGCAACTATGCTCTTACACTCAGACCCTTCTGGGGGTGGTAGCCCGACCAAGGCATCAAGAGGGTTGTTTAGCTATTTCCTGGTCTCAAGATCTGGATGGCAACTATGCTCTTATACTCAGGACCCTTCTTTGGGGTGGTAGCCCGACCAAGGCATCAAGAGGGCTTTTTAGCTATTTCCTGGTCTCGAGATCTGGACGGCAACTATATTCTTACACTTAAGCCCTTCTTGGGGGTGGTAGCCTGACCAAGGCATTAGGAGTGCTGTTTAGCTATTTCCTAGTCTCGAGATCTGGATGGCAACAATGCTCTTACACTCAGGACCCTTCTTGGGGGTGGTAGCCCGACCATGGCATCAGGAGGGTTTTTTAGCTATTTCCTGGTCTCGAGATCTAGATGGCAACTATGCTCTTATACTCAGGACCCTTCTTTGGGGTGGTAGCCCGAGCAAGGCATCAGGAGGGTTGTTTAACTATTTCCTGGTCTCGAGATCTGGATGGCAACTATGCTCTTACACTCAGACCCTTCTGGGGGTGGTAGCCCGACCAAGGCATAAGGAGGGTTGTTTAACTATTTCCTGGTCTCGAGATCTAGATGGCAACTATGCCCTTACACTCAGACCCTTCTTGGGGGAGGTAGGCCAACCAAGGCATTAAGAGGGCTGTTTAGCTACTTCCTGGTCTAGAGATCTAGATGGCAACTATGCTCTTACACTCAGACCCTTCTTGGGGGTGGTAGCCCGACCAAATCATCAGGATGGTTGTTTAGCTATTTCCTGGTCTCGAGATCTAGATGGCAATGCTCTTACACTTAGACCCTTCTTGGGGGTGGTAGCCCAAAAAAGGCATCAAAAGGGCTGTTTAGCTATTTCCTGGTCTCGAGATCTGGATGGCAACTATGCTTTTACACTCAGACCCTTCTTGGGGTTGGTAGCCCGACCAATGCATTAGGAGGGCTGTTTATCTATTTCCTGGTCTCGAGATCTGGATGGCAACTATGCTCTTACACTCAGACCCTTCTTGGGGTTGGTAGCCCGACCAAGGCATTAGGAGGGCTGTTTATCTATTTCCTGGTCTCAAGATCTGGATGGCAACTATGCTCTTACACTCAGACCCTTCTTGGGGTGGTAGCCCGACCAAGGCATCAGGAGGGTTGTATAGCTATTTCCAGGTCTCGAGATCTGGATGGCTATGCTCTTACACTTAGACCCTTCTTGGGGTGGTAGCCCTAAAAAAGGCATCAGGAGGGCTGTTTAGCTATTTTCTGGTCTCGAGATCTGGATGGCAACTATGCTCTTACACTCAGACCCTTCTTGGGGTTGGTAGCCTGACCAAGGAATCAGGATGGTTGTTTAGCTATTTCCTGGTCTCAAGATCTAGATGGAAACTATGCTCTTACACTCAGACCCTTCTTGGGGGAGGTAGGCCGACCAAGGCATTAAGAGGGCTGTTTAGCTACTTCCTGGTCTACAGATCTAGATGGCAACTATGCTCTTACACTCAGACCCTTCTTGGGGTTGGTAGAAGGACCAAGGCATCAAGAGGGTTGTTTAGCTATTTCCTGGTCTCAAGATCTGGATGGCAACTACGCTCTTATACTCAGGACCCTTCTTTGGGGTGGTAGCCCGACCAAGGCATCAGGAGGGCTTTTTAGCTATTTCCTGGTGTCGAGATCTGGACGGCAACTATACTCTTACACTCAGACCCTTCTTAGGGGTGGTAGCCCGACCAAGGCAATAGGAGTGCTGTTTAGCTATTTCCTGGTCTCGAGATCTGGATGGCTATAATGCTCTTACACTCAGACCCTTCTTGGGGGTGGTAGCCCGACCAAGGCAATAGGAGTGCTGTTTAGCTATTTCCTGGTCTCGAGATCTAGATGGCAATAATGCTCCTACACTCAGACCCTTCTTGGGGGTGGTAGCCCGACAAAGGCATCAGGAGGGTTGTTTAACTATTTCCTGGTCTCGAGATCTAGATGGCAACTATGCTTATACACTCAGACCCTTCTTGGGGGTGGTAGCCCGACCAAGGCATCAGGAGGGTTGTTTAACTATTTCCCGGTCTCGAGATCTGGATGGCAACTATGCTCTTACACTTAGACCCTTCTTGGGGTTGGTAGCCCGACCTAGGAATCAGGATGGTTGTTTAGCTATTTCCTTGTCTAGAGATCTAGATGGCAACTATTCTCTTACACTCGGACCCTTCTTGGGGGTGGTAGCCAGACGTAGGCATCAGGAGGGTTGTTTAGCTATTCCCTGGTCTCGAGATCTGGGTGGCAACTATGCTCTTACACTTAGATCCTTCTTGGGGGTGGTAGCCTGAAAAAGGCATCAAAAAGGGCTATTTATCTATTTCCTGGTCTCGAGATCTGGATGGCAACTATGCTCTTACACTCAGACCCTTCTTGGGGGAGGTAGGCCGACCAAGGCATTAAGAGGGCTGTTTAGCTACTTCCTGGTCTAGAGATCTTGATGGCAACTATGCTCTTACACTCAGACCCTTCTTGGGGTTGGTAGAAGGACCAAGGCATCAAGAGGGTTGTTTAGCTATTTCTTGGTCTCAAGATCTGGATGGCAACTATGCTCTTATACTTAGGACCCTTCTTTGGGGTGGTAGCCCGACCAAGGCATCAGGAGGGCTTTTTAGCTATTTCCTGGTCTCGAGATCTGGACGGCAACTATACTCTTACACTCAGACCCTTCTTGGGGGTGGTAGCCCGACCAAGGCATTAGGAGTGCTGTTCAGCTATTTCCTGGTCTCAAGATCTTGATGGCAATAATGCTCTTACACTCAGACTCTTCTTGGGGGTGGTAGCCCGACCAAGGCATTAGGAGGGTTGTTTAACTATTTCCTGGTCTCGAGATCTAGATGGCAACTATGCTCTTACACTCAGACCCTTCTTGGGGGTGGTAGCCCAACCAAGGCATCAGGAGGGTTGTTTAACTATTTCCTGGTCTCGAGATCTGGATGGCAACTATGCTCTTACACTCAGACCCTTCTGGGGGTGGTAGCCCGATCAAGGCATCAAGAGGGTTGTTTAGCTATTTCCTGGTCTCAAGATCTGGATGGCAACTATGCTCTTATACTCAGGACCCTTCTTTGGGGTGGTAGCCCGACCAAGGCATCAAGAGGGCTTTTTAGCTATTTCCTGGTCTCGAGATCTGGACGGCAACTATATTCTTACACTCAGACCCTTCTTGGGGGTGGTAGCCTGACCAAGGCATTAGGAGTGCTGTTTAGCTATTTCCTAGTCTCGAGATCTGGATGGCAACAATGCTCTTACACTCAGGACCCTTCTTGGGGGTGGTAGCCCGACCATGCCATAAAGAGGGTTGTTTAACTATTTCCTGGTCTCGAGATCTGGATGGCAACTATGCTCTTACACTCAGACCCTTCTGGGGGTGGTAGCCCGACCAAGGCATCAAGAGGGTTGTTTAGCTATTTCCTGGTCTCAAGATCTGGATGGCAACTATGCTCTTATACTCAGGACCCTTCTTTGGGGTGGTAGCCCGACCAAGGCATCAAGAGGGCTTTTTAGCTATTTCCTGGTCTCGAGATCTGGACGGCAACTATATTCTTACACTTAAGCCCTTCTTGGGGGTGGTAGCCTGACCAAGGCATTAGGAGTGCTGTTTAGCTATTTCCTGGTCTCGAGATCTGGATGGCAACAATGCTCTTACACTCAGGACCCTTCTTGGGGGTGGTAGCCCGAGCAAGGCATCAGGAGGGTTGTTTAACTATTTCCTGGTCTCGAGATCTGGATGGCAACTATGCTCTTACACTCAGACCCTTCTGGGGGTGGTAGCCCGACCAAGGCATAAGGAGGGTTGTTTAACTATTTCCTGGTCTCGAGATCTAGATGGCAACTATGCCCTTACACTCAGACCCTTCTTGGGGGAGGTAGGCCAACCAAGGCATTAAGAGGGCTGTTTAGCTACTTCCTGGTCTAGTGATCTAGATGGCAACTATGCTCTTACACTCAGACCCTTCTTGGGGGTGGTAGCCCGACCAAATCATCAGGATGGTTGTTTAGCTATTTCCTGGTCTCGAGATCTAGATGGCAATGCTCTTACACTTAGACCCTTCTTGGGGGTGGTAGCCCAAAAAAGGCATCAAAAGGGCTGTTTAGCTATTTCCTGGTCTCGAGATCTGGATGGCAACTATGCTTTTACACTCAGACCCTTCTTGGGGTTGGTAGCCCGACCAATGCATTAGGAGGGCTGTTTATCTATTTCCTGGTCTCGAGATCTGGATGGCAACTATGCTCTTACACTCAGACCCTTCTTGGGGTTGGTAGCCCGACCAAGGCATTAGGAGGGCTGTTTATCTATTTCCTGGGCTCAAGATCTGGATGGCAACTATGCTCTTACACTCAGACCCTTCTTGGGGTGGTAGCCCGACCAAGGCATCAGGAGGGTTGTATAGCTATTTCCAGGTCTCGAGATCTGGATGGCTATGCTCTTACACTTAGACCCTTCTTGGGGGTGGTAGCCCTAAAAAAGGCATCAGGAGGGCTGTTTAGCTATTTTCTGGTCTCGAGATCTGGATGGCAACTATGCTCTTACACTCAGACCCTTCTTGGGGTTGGTAGCCTGACCAAGGAATCAGGATGGTTGTTTAGTTATTTCCTGGTCTCGAGATCTAGATGGAAACTATGCTCTTACACTCAGACCCTTCTTGGGGGAGGTAGGCCGACCAAGGCATTAAGAGGGCTGTTTAGCTACTTCCTGGTCTAGAGATCTAGATGGCAACTATGCTCTTACACTCAGACCCTTCTTGGGGTTGGTAGAAGGACCAAGGCATCAAGAGGGTTGTTTAGCTATTTCCTGGTCTCAAGATCTGGATGGCGACTACGCTCTTATACTCAGGACCCTTCTTTGGGGTGGTAGCCCGACCAAGGCATCAGGAGGGCTTTTTAGCTATTTCCTGGTGTCGAGATCTGGACGGCAACTATACTCTTACACTCAGACCCTTCTTAGGGGTGGTAGCCCGACCAAGGCAATAGGAGTTCTGTTTAGCTATTTCCTGGTCTCGAGATCTGGATGGCTATAATGCTCTTACACTCAGACCCTTCTTGGGTTTGGTAGCCCGACAAAGGCATCAGGAGGGTTGTTTAACAATTTCCTGGTCTCGAGATCTAGATGGCAACTATGCTCTTACACTCAGACCCTTCTTGGGTGTGGTAGCCCGACCAAGGCATCAGGAGGGTTGTTTAACTATTTCCTGGTCTCGAGATCTGGATGGCAACTATGCTCTTACACTTAGACCCTTCTTAGGGATTGTAGCCCGACCTAGGAATCAGGATGGTTGATTAGCTATTTCCTGGTCTCGAGATCTGGATGGCAACTATGCTCTTACACTTAGACCCTTCTTGGGGATTGTAGCCCGACCTAGTAATCAGGATGGTTGTTTAGCTATTTCCTGGTCTCGAGATCTGGATGGCAACTATGCTCTTACACTCAGACCCTTCTTGGGGGAGGTAGGCCGACCAAGGCATTAAGAGGGCTGTTTAGCTACTTCCTGGTCTAGAGATCTTGATGGCAACTATGCTCTT
Organism: Dipteronia sinensis; assembly: GCA_033220585.1. NCBI lineage: Eukaryota > Viridiplantae > Streptophyta > Magnoliopsida > Sapindales > Sapindaceae > Dipteronia > Dipteronia sinensis. The sequence goes on from JANJYJ010000976.1 coordinate 176,469, forward strand.
ACACTCAGACCCTTCTGGGGGTGGTAGCCCGACCAAGGCATCAGGAGGGTTGTTTAGCTGTTTCCTGGTCTCAAGATCTGGATGGCAACTATGCTCTTATACTCAGGACCCTTCTTTGGGGTGGTAGCCCGACCAAGGCATCAAGAGGGCTTTTTAGCTATTTCCTGGTCTCGAGATGTGGACGGCAACTATATTCTTACACTCAGACCCTTCTTGGGGGTGGTAGCCTGACCAAGGCATTAGGAGTGCTGTTTAGCTATTTCCTAGTCTCGAGATCTGGATGGCAACAATGCTCTTACACTCAGGACCCTTCCTGGGGGTGGTAGCCCGACCATGACTTCAGGAGGGTTGTTTAACTATTTCCTGGTCTCGAGATCTGGATGGCAACTATGCTCTTACACTCAGACCCTTCTGGGGGTGGTAGCCCAACCAAGGCATCAAGAGGGTTGTTTAGCTATTTCCTGGTCTCAAGATCTGGATGGCAACTATGCTCTGATACTTAGGACCCTTCTTTGGGGTGGTAGCCCGACCAAGGCATCAAGAGGGCTTTTTAGCTATTTCCTGGTCTCGAGATCTGGACGGCAACTATATTCTTACACTCAGGCCCTTCTTGGGGGTGGTAGCCTGACCAAGGCATTAGGAGTGCTGTTTAGCTATTTCCTGGTCTCGAGATCTGGATGGCAACAATGCTCTTACACTCAGGACCCTTCTTGGGGGTGGTAGCCCGACCATGGCATCAGGAGGGTTTTTTAGTGTTTCCTGGTCTCGAGATCTAGATGGCAACTATGCTCTTATACTCAGGACCCTTCTTTGGGGTGGTAGCCCGAGCAAGGCATCAGGAGGGTTGTTTAACTATTTCCTGGCCTCGAGATCTGGATGGCAACTATGCTCTTACACTCAGACCCTTCTTGGGGGAGGTAGGCCGACCAATGCATCATGAGGGCTGTTTAGCTATTTCCTGGTCTCGACATGTGTATGGCAACTATGCTCTTACACTCAGACTTTTCTTGGGGGTGGTAGCCCGACCAAGGCATCATGAGGGTTGTTTAGCTATTTCCAGGTCTCGAAATCTGGATGGCAATGCTCTTACACTTAGACCCTTCTTGGGGGTGGTAGCCCAAAAAAGGCATCAGGGGGGCTGTTTAGCTATTTCCTGGTCTCGAGATCTGGATGGCAACTATGCTCTTACACTCAGACCCTTCTTGGGGTTGGTAGCCCGACCAAGGCATTAGGAGGGCTGTTTATCTATTTCCTGGTCTCGAGATCTGGATGGCAACTATGCTCTTACACTCAGACCCTTCTTGGGGTTGGTAGCCCGACCAAGGCATTAGGAGGGCTGTTTAGCTATTTCCTGGTCTCGAGATCTGGACGGCAACTATACACTTACACTCAGACCCTTCTTGGGGTTGGTAGCCCGACCAATGCATTAGGAAGGCTGTTTATCTATTTCCTGGTCTCGAGATCTGGATGGCAACTATGCTCTTACACTCAGACCCTTCTTGGGTTTGGTAGCCCGACCAAGGCATTAGGAGGGTTGTTTATCTATTTCCTGGTCTCAAGATCTGGATGGCAACTATGCTCTTACACTCAGACCCTTCTTGGGGTGGTAGCCCGACCAAGGCATCAGGAGGGTTGTATAGCTATTTCCAGGTCTCGAGATCTGGATGGCTATGCTCTTACACTTAGACCCTTCTTGGGGGTGGTAGCCCTAAAAAAGGCATCAGGAGGGCTGTTTACCTATTTTCTGGTCTCGAGATCTGGATGGCAACTATGCTCTTACACTCAGACCCTTCTTGGGGTTGGTAGCCTGACCAAGGAATCAGGATGGTTGTTTAGCTATTTCCTGGTCTCGAGATCTAGATGGAAACTATGCTCTTACACTCAGACCCTTCTTGGGGGAGGTAGGCCGACCAAGGCATTAAGAGTGCTGTTTAGCTACTTCCTGGTCTAGAGATCTAGATGGCAACTATGCCCTTACACTCAGACCCTTCTTGTGGGTGGTAGCCCGACCAAGGCATCAGGAGGGTTGTTTAACTATTTCCTGGTCTCGAGATCTGGATGGAAACTATGCTCTTACACTGAGACCCTTCTGGGGGTGGTAGCCCGACCAAGGCATCAAGAGGGTTATTTAGCTATTTCCTGGTCTCAAGATCTGGATGGCAACTATGCTCTTATACTCAGGACCCTTCTTTGGGCTGGTTGACCGACCAAGGCATCAGGAGGGCTTTTTAGCTATTTCCCGGTCTCGAGATCTGGATGTCAACTATGCTCTTACACTCAGACCCTTCTTGGGCGTGGTAGCCCGACCAAGGCATCCGGAGGGCTGTTTATCTATTTCCTAGTCTCGAGATCTGGATGGCAACTATGCTCTTACACTCAAGCTCTTCTTGGCGGTCGTAGCCCGACCAAGGCATCATGAGGGTTGTTTAGCTATTTCCAGGTCTCGAAATCTGGATGGCAATGCTCTTACACTTAGACCCTTCTTGGGGGTGGTAGCCCAAAAAAGGCATCAGGAGGGCTGTTTAGCTATTTCCTGGTCTCGAGACCTGGATGGCAACTATGCTCTTACACTCAGACCCTTCTTGGGGTTGGTAGCCCGACCAAGGCATTAGGAGGGCTGTTTATCTATTTCCTGGTCTCGAGATCTGGATGGCAACTATGCTCCTACACTCAGACCCTTCTTGGGGTTGGTAGCCCGACCAAGGCATTAGGAGGGCTGTTTAGCTATTTCCTGGTCTCGAGATCTGGACGGCAACTATACACTTACACTCAGACCCTTCTTGGGGTTGGTAGCCCGACCAATGCATTAGGAGGGCTGTTTATCTATTTCCTGGTCTCGAGATCTGGATGGCAACTATGCTCTTACACTCCGACCCTTCTTGGGTTTGGTAGCCCGACCAAGGCATTAGGAGGGTTGTTTATCTATTTCCTGGTCTCAAGATCTGGATGGCAACTATGCTCTTACACTCAGACCCTTCTTGGGGTGGTAGCCCGACCAAGGCATCAGGAGGGTTGTATAGCTATTTCCAGGTCTCGAGATCTGGATGGCTATGCTCTTACACTTAGACCCTTCTTGGGGGTGGTAGCCCTAAAAAAGGCATCAGGAGGGCTGTTTAGCTATTTTCTGGTCTCGAGATCTGGATGGCAACTATGCTCTTACACTCAGACCCTTCTTGGGGTTGGTAGCCTGACCAAGGAATCAGGATGGTTGTTTAGCTATTTCCTGGTCTCGAGATCTAGATGGAAACTATGCTCTTACACTCAGACCCTTCTTGGGGGAGGTAGGCTGACCAAGGCATTAAGAGTGCTGTTTAGCTACTTCCTGGTCTAGAGATCTAGATGGCAACTATGCTCTTACACTCAGAGCCTTCTTGGGGTTGGTAGAAGGACCAAGGCATCAAGAGGGTTGTTTAGCTATTTCCTGGTCTCAAGATCTGGATGGCAACTACGCTCTTATACTCAGGACCCTTCTTTGGGGTGGTAGCCCGACCAAGGCATCAGGAGGGCTTTTTGGCTATTTCCTGGTTTCGAGATCTGGACGGCAACTATACTCTTACACTCAGACCCTTCTTAGGGGTGGTAGCCCGACCAAGGCAATAGGAGTGCTGTTTAGCTATTTCCTGGTCTCGAGATCTGGATGGCAATAATGCTCTTACACTCAGACCCTTCTTGGGGGTGGTAGCCCGACAAAGGCATCAGGAGGGTTGTTTAACTATTTCCTGGTCTCGAGATCTAGATGGCAACTATGCTCTTACACTCAGACCCTTCTTGGGGGTGGTAGCCCGACCAAGGCATCAGGAGGGTTGTTTAACTATTTCCTGGTCTCGAGATCTGGATGGCAACTATGCTCTTACACTTAGACCCTTCTTGGGGGTTGTAGCCCGACCTAGGAATCAGGATGGTTGTTTAGCTATTTCCTGGTCTCGAGATCTGGATGGCAACTATGCTCTTACACTTAGACCCTTCTTGGGGATTGTAACCCGACCTAGGAATCAGGATGGTTGTTTAGTTATTTCCTGGTCTCGAGATCTGGATGGCAACTATGCTCTTACACTCAGACCATTCTTAGGGGAGGTAGGCCGACCAAGGCATTAAGAGGGCTGTTTAGCTACTTCCTGGTTTAGAGATCTTGATGGCAACTATGCTCTTACACTCAGACCCTTCTGGGGGTGGTAGCCCAACCAAGGCATCAAGAGGGTTGTTTAACTATTTCCTGGTCTCAAGATCTGGATGGCAACTATGCTCTTATACTCAGGACCCTTCTTTGGGGTGGTAGCCTGACCAAGGCATCAAGAGGGCTTTTTAGCTATTTCCTGGTCTCGAGATGTGGACGGCAACTATATTCTTACGCTCAGGCCCTTCTTGGGGGTGGTAGCCTGACCAAGGCATTATGAGTGCTGTTTAGCTATTTCCTGGTCTCGAGATCTGGATGGCAACAATGCTCTTACACTCAGGACCCTTCTTGGGGGTGGTAGCCCGACCATGGCATCAGGAGGGTTTTTAAGCTATTTCCTGGTCTCGTGATCTAGATGGCAATTATGCTCTTATACTCAGGACCCTTCTTTGGGGTGGTAGCCCGAGCAAGGCATCAGGAGGGTTGTTTAACTATTTCCTGGTCTCGAGATCTGGATGGCAACTATGCTCTTACACTCAGACCCTTCTGGGGGTGGTAGCCCGACCAAGGCATAAGGAGGGTTGTTTAACTATTTCCTGGTCTCGAGATATAGATGGCAACTATGCCCTTACACTCAGACCCTTCTTGTGGGTGGTAGCCCGACCAAGGCATCAGGAGGGTTGTTTAACTATTTCCTGGTCTCGAGATCTGGATGGAAACTATGCTCTTACACTGAGACCCTTCTGGGGTTGGTAGCCCGACCAAGGCATCAAGAGGGTTATTTAGCTATTTCCTGGTCTCAAGATCTGGATGGCAACTATGCTCTTATACTCAGGACCCTTCTTTGGGCTGGTTGACCGACCAAGGCATCAGGAGGGCTTTTTAGCTATTTCCTGGTCTCGAGATCTGGATGTCAACTATGCTCTTACACTCAGACCCTTCTTGGGCGTGGTAGCCCGACCAAGGCATCCGGAGGGCTGTTTATCTATTTCCTAGTCTCGAGATCTGGATGGCAACTATGCTCTTACACTCAGGCTCTTCTTGGCGGTGGTAGCCCGTCCAAGGCATCAGGAGGGCTGTTTAGCTATTTCCTAGTCTCGAAATCTAGATGGCAACTATGCTCTTACACTCAGACCCTTCTTGGGGGAGGTAGGCCGACCAAGGAATCATGAGGGCTGTTTAGCTATTTCCTGGTCTCGACATGTGGATGGCAACTATGCTCTTACACTCAGACTTTTCTTGGGGGTGGTAGCCCGACCAAGGCATCATGAGGGTTGTTTAGCTATTTCCAGGTCTAGAAATCTGGATGGCAATGCTCTTACACTTAGACCCTTCTTGGGGGTGGTAGCCCAAAAAAGGCATCAGGAGGGCTGTTTAGCTATTTCCTGGTCTCGAGATCTGGATGGCAACTATGCTCTTACACTCAGACCCTTCTTGGGGTTGGTAGCCCGACCAAGGCATTAGGAGGGCTGTTTATCTATTTCCTGGTCTCGAGATCTGGATGGCAACTATGCTCCTACACTCAGACCCTTCTTGGGGTTGGTAGCCCGACCAAGGCATTAGGAGGGCTGTTTAGCTATTTCCTGGTCTCGAGATCTGGACGGCAACTATACACTTACACTCAGACCCTTCTTGGGGTTGGTAGCCCGACCAATGCATTAGGAGGGCTGTTTATCTATTTCCTGGTCTCGAGATCTGGATGGCAACTATGCTCTTACACTCCGACCCTTCTTGGGTTTGGTAGCCCGACCAAGGCATTAGGAGGGTTGTTTATCTATTTCCTGGTCTCAAGATCTGGATGGCAACTATGCTCTTACACTCAGACCCTTCTTGGGGTGGTAGCCCGACCAAGGCATCAGGAGGGTTGTATAGCTATTTCCAGGTCTCGAGATCTGGATGGCTATGCTCTTACACTTAGACCCTTCTTGGGGGTGGTAGCCCTAAAAAAGGCATCAGGAGGGCTGTTTAGCTATTTTCTGGTCTCGAGATCTGGATGGCAACTATGCTCTTACACTCAGACCCTTCTTGGGGTTGGTAGCCTGACCAAGGAATCAGGATGGTTGTTTAGCTATTTCCTGGTCTCGAGATCTAGATGGAAACTATGCTCTTACACTCAGACCCTTCTTGGGGGAGGTAGGCCTACCAAGGTATTAAGAGGGCTGTTTAGCTACTTCCTGGTCTAGAGATCTAGATGGCAACTATGCTCTTACACTCAGACCCTTCTTGGGGTTGGTAGAAGGACCAAGGCATCAAGAGAGTTGTTTTGCTATTTCCTGGTCTCAAGATCTGGATGGCAACTACGCTCTTATACTCAGGACCCTTCTTTGGGGTGGTAGCCCGACCAAGGCATCAGGAGGGCTTTTTAGCTATTTCCTGGTGTCGAGATCTGGACGGCAACTATACTCTTACACTCAGACCCTTCTTAGGCGTGGTAGCCCGACCAAGGCAATAGGAGTGCTGTTTAGCTATTTCCTGGTCTCGAGATCTGGATGGCAATAATGCTCTTACACTCAGACCCTTCTTGGGTTTGGTAGCCCGACAAAGGCATCAGGAGGGTTGTTTAACTATTTCCTGGTCTCGAGATCTAGATGGCAACTATGCTCTTACACTCAGACCCTTCTTGGGTGTGGTAGCCCGACCAAGGCATCAGGAGGGTTGTTTAACTATTTCCTGGTCTCGAGATCTGGATGGCAACTATGCTCTTACACTTAGACCCTTCTTAGGGATTGTAGCCCGACCTAGGAATCAGGATGGTTGATTAGCTATTTCCTGGTCTCGAGATCTGGATGGCAACTATGCTCTTACACTTAGACCCTTCTTGGGGATTGTAGCCCGACCTAGGAATCAGGATGGTTGTTTAGCTATTTCCTGGTCCCGAGATCTGGATGGCAACTATGCTCTTACACTCAGACCCTTCTTGGGGGAGGTAGGCCGACCAAGGCATTAAGAGGGCTGTTTAGCTACTTCCTGGTCTAGAGATCTTGATGGCAACTATGCTCTTACACTCAGACCCTTCTGGGGGTGGTAGCCCGACCAAGGCATCAAGAGGGTTGTTTAGCTATTTCCTGGTCTCAAGATCTGGATGGCAACTATGCTCTTATACTCAGGACCCTTCTTTGGGGTGGTAGCCCGACCAAGGCATCAAGATGGCTTTTTAGCTATTTCCTGGTCTCGAGATCTGGACGGCAACTATATTCTTACACTCAGACCCTTCTTGGGGGTGGTAGCCTGACCAAGGCATTAGGAGTGCTGTTTAGCTATTTCCTAGTCTCGAGATCTGGATGGCAACAATGCTCTTACACTCAGGACCCTTCCTGGGGGTGGTAGCCCGACCATGACATCAAGAGGGTTGTTTAACTATTTCCTGGTCTCGAGATCTGGATGGCAACTCTGCTCTTACACTCAGACCCTTCTGGGGGTGGTAGCCCAACCAAGGCATCAAGAGGGTTGTTTAGCTATTTCCTGGTCTCAAGATCTGGATGGCAACTATGCTCTGATACTTAGGACCCTTCTTTGGGGTGGTAGCCCGACCAAGGCATCAAGAGGGCTTTTTAGCTATTTCCTGGTCTCGAGATCTGGATGGCAACAATGCTCTTACACTCAGGACCCTTCTTGGGGGTGGTAGCCCGACCATGGCATCAGGAGGGTTTTTTAGCTATTTCCTTATCTCGAGATCTAGATGGCAACTATGCTCTTATACTCAGGACCCTTCTTTGGGGTGGTAGCCCGAGCAAGGCATCAGGAGGGTTGTTTAACTATTTCCTGGCCTCGAGATCTGGATGGCAACTATGCTCTTACACTCAGACCCTTCTGGGAGTGGTAGCCCGACCAAGGCATAAGGAGGGTTGTTTAACTATTTCCTGGTCTCGAGATCTAGATGGCAACTATGCCCTTACACTCAGACCCTTCTTGTGGGTGGTAGCCCGACCAAGGCATCAGGAGGGTTGTTTAACTATTTCCTGGTCTCGAGATCTGGATGGAAACTATGCTCTTACACTGAGACCCTTCTGGGGGTGGTAGCCCGACCAAGGCATCAAGAGGGTTATTTAGCTATTTCCTGGTCTCAAGATCTGGATGGCAACTATGCTCTTATACTCAGGACCCTTCTTTAGGCTGGTTGACCGACCAAGGCATCAGGAGGGCTTTTTAGCTATTTCCTGGTCTCGAGATCTGGATGTCAACTATGCTCTTACACTCAGACCCTTTTTGGGCGTGGTAGCCCGACCAAGGCATCCGGAGGGCTGTTTATCTATTTCCTAGTCTCGAGATCTGGATGGCAACTATGCTCTTACACTCAGGCTCTTCTTGGCGGAGGTAGCCCGACCAAGGCATCAGGAGGGCTGTTTAGCTATTTCCTAGTCTCGAAATCTAGATGGCAACTATGCTCTTACACTCAGACCCTTCTTGGGGGAGGTAGGCCGACCAAGGCATCATGAGGGCTGTTTAGCTATTTCCTGGTCTCGACATGTGGATGGCAACTATGCTCTTACACTCAGACTTTTCTTGGGGGTGGTAGCCCGACCAAGGCATCATGAGGGTTGTTTAGCTATTTCCAGGTCTCGAAATCTGGATGGCAATGCTCTTACACTTAGACCCTTCTTGGGGGTGGTAGCCCAAAAAAGGCATCAAGAGGGCTGTTTAGCTATTTCCTGGTCTCGAGATCTGGATGGCAACTATGCTTTTACACTCAGACCCTTCTTGGGGTTGGTAGCCCGACCATTGCATTAGGAGGGCTGTTTATCTATTTCCTGGTCTCGAGATCTGGATGGCAACTATGCTCTTACACTCAGACCCTTCTTGGGGTTGGTAGCCCGACCAAGGCATTAGGAGGGCTGTTTATCTATTTCCTGGTCTCAAGATCTGGATGGCAACTATGCTCTTACACTCAGACCCTTCTTGGGGTGGTAGCCCGACCAAGGCATCAGGAGGGTTGTATAGCTATTTCCAGGTCTCGAGATCTGGATGGCTATGCTCTTACACTTAGACCCTTCTTGGGGGTGGTAGCCCTAAAAAAGGCATCAGGAGGGCTGTTTAGCTATTTTCTGGTCTCGAGATCTAGATGGCAACTATGCTCTTACACTCAGACCCTTCTTGGGGTTGGTAGCCTGACCAAGGAATCGGGATGGTTGTTTAGCTATTTCCTGGTCTCGAGATCTAGATGGAAACTATGCTCTTACACTCAGACCCTTCTTGGGGGAGGTAGGCCGACCAAGGCATTAAGAGGGCTGTTTAGCTACTTCCTGGTCTAGAGATCTAGATGGCAACTATGCTCTTACACTCAGACCCTTCTTGGGGTTGGTAGAAGGACCAAGGCATCAAGAGGGTTGTTTAGCTATTTCCTGGTCTCAAGATCTGGATGGCAACTACGCTCTTATACTCAGGACCCTTCTTTGGGGTGGTAGCCCGACCAAGGCATCAAGAGGGCTTTTTAGCTATTTCCTGGTGTCGAGATCTGGACGGCAACTATACTCTTACACTCAGACCCTTCTTGGGGGTGGTAGCCCGACCAAGGCAATAGGAGTGCTGTTTAGCTATTTCCTGGTCTCGAGATCTGGATGGCAATAATGCTCTTACACTCAGACCCTTCTTGGGGGTGGTAGCCCGACAAAGGCATCAGGAGGGTTGTTTAACTATTTTCTAGTCTTGAGATCTAAATGGCAACTATGCTCTTACACTCAGACCCTTCTTGGGGGTGGTAGCCCGACCAAGGCATCAGGAGGGTTGTTTAACTATTTCCTGGTCTCGAGATCTGGATGGCAACTATGCTCTTACACTTAGACCCTTCTTGGGGTTGGTAGCCTGACCTAGGAATCAGGATGGTTGTTTAGCTATTTCCTAGTCTCGAGATCTGGATGGCAACTATGCTCTTACAGTCAGACCCTTCTTGGGGGAGGTAGGCCGACCAAGGCATTAAGAGGGCTGTTTAGCTACTTCCTGGTCAAGAGATCTTGATGGCAACTATGCTCTTACACTCAGACCCTTCTTGGGGTTGGTAGAAGGACCAAGGCATCAAGAGGGTTGTTTAGCTATTTCCTGGTCTCAAGATCTGGATGGCAACTATGCTCTTATACTTAGGACCCTTCTTTGGGGTGGTAGCCCGACCAAGGCATCAGGAGGGCTTTTTAGCTATTTCCTGGTCTGGAGATCTGGACGGCAACTATACTCTTACACTCAGACCCTTCTTGGGGGTGGTAGCCCGACCAAGGCATTAGGAGTGCTGTTTAGCTATATCCTGGTCTCAAGATCTGGATGGCAATAATGCTCTTACACTCAGACTCTTCTTGGGGGTGGTAGCCCGACTAAGGCAATAGGAGGGTTGTTTAACTATTTCCTGGTCTCGATATCTAGATGGCAACTATGCTCTTACACTCAGACCCTTCTTGGGGGTGGTAGCCCGACCAAGGCATCAGGAGGGTTGTTCAACTATTTCCTGGTCTCGAGATCTGGATGGCAACTATGCTCTTACACTCAGACCCTTCTGGGGGTGGTAGCCCGACCAAGGCATCAAGAGGGTTGTTTAGCTATTTCCTGGTCTCAAGATCTGGATGGCAACTATGCTCTTATACTCAGGACCCTTCTTTGGGGTGGTAGCCCGACCAAGGCATCAAGAGGGCTTTTTAGCTATTTCCTGGTCTTGAGATCTGGACGGCAACTATATTCTTTCACTCAGACCCTTCTTGGGGGTGGTAGCCTGACCAAGGCATTAGGAGTGCTGTTTAGCTATTTCCTGGTCTCGAGATCCGGATGGCAACAATGCTCTTACACTCAGGACCCTTCTTGGGGGTGGTAGCCCGACCATGGCATCAGGACGGTTGTTTAACTATTTCCTGGTCTCGAGATCTGGATGGCAACTATGCTCTTACACTCAGACCCTTCTGGGGGTGGTAGCCCGACCAAGGCATCAAGAGGGTTGTTTAGCTATTTCCTGGTCTCAAGATCTGGATGGCAACTATGCTCTTATACTCAGGACCCTTCTTTGGGGTGGTAGCCTGACCAAGGCATCAATAGGGCTTTTTAGCTATTTCCTGGTCTCGAGATCTGGACGGCAACTATATTCTTACACTCAGGCCCTTCTTGGGGGTGGTAGCCTGACCAAGGCATTAGGAGTGCTGTTTAGCTATTTCCTGGTCTCGAGATCTGGATGGCAACAATGCTCTTACACTCAGGACCCTTCTTGGGGGTGGTAGCCCGACCATGGCATCAGGAGGATTTTTTAGCTATTTCCTGGTCTCGAGATCTAGATGGCAACTATGCTCTTATACTCAGGACCCTTCTTTGGGGTGGTAGCCCGAGAAAGGCATCAGGAGGGTTGTTTAACTATTTTCTGGTCTCGAGATCTGGATGGCAACTATGCTCTTACACTCAGACCCTTCTTGGGGGTGGTAGCCCGACCAAGGCATCAGGAGGGTTGTTTAACTATTTCCTGGTCTCGAGATCTGGATGGCAACTATGCTCTTACAGTCAGACCCTTCTTGGGGGAGGTAGGCCGACCAAGGCATTAAGAGGGCTGTTTAGCTACTTCCTGGTCTAGAGATCCTGATGGCAACTATGCTCTTACACTCAGACCCTTCTTGGGGTTGGTAGAAGGACCAAGGCATCAAGAGGGTTGTTTAGCTATTTCCTGGTCTCAAGATCTGGATGGCAACTATGCTCTTATACTTAGGACCCTTCTTTGGGGTGGTAGCCCGACCAAGGCATCAGGAGGGCTTTTTAGCTATTTCCTGGTCTGGAGATCTGGACGGCAACTATATTCTTACACTCAGACCCTTCTTGGGGGTGGTAGCCCGACCAAGGCATTAGGAGTGCTGTTTAGCTATTTCCTGGTCTCAAGATCTGGATGGCAATAATGCTCTTACACTCAGACTCTTCTTGGGGGTGGTAGCCCGACCAAGGCATTAGGAGGGTTGTTTAACTATTTCCTGGTCTCGATATCTAGATGGCAACTATGCTCTTACACTCAGACCCTTCTTGGGGGTGGTAGCCCGACCAAGGCATCAGGAGGGTTGTTCAACTATTTCCTGGTCTCGAGATCTGGATGGCAACTATGCTCTTACACTCAGACCCTTCTGGGGGTGGTAGCCCGACCAAGGCATCAAGAGTGTTGTTTAGCTATTTCCTGGTCTCAAGATCTGGATGGCAACTATGCTCTTATACTCAGGACCCTTCTTTGGGGTGGTAGCCCGACCAAGGCATCAAGAGGGCTTTTTAGCTATTTCCTGGTCTTGAGATCTGGACGGCAACTATATTCTTACACTCAGACCCTTCTTGGGGGTGGTAGCCTGACCAAGGCATTAGGAGTGCTGTTTAGCTATTTCCTGGTCTCGAGATCTGGATGGCAACAATGCTCTTACACTCAGGACCCTTCTTGGGGGTGGTAGCCCGACCATGGCATCAGGAGGGTTGTTTAACTATTTCCTGGTCTCGAGATCTGGATGACAACTATGCTCTTACACTCAGACCCTTCTGGGGGTGGTAGCCCGACCAAGGCATCAAGAGGGTTGTTTAGCTATTTCCTGGTCTCAAGATCTGGATGGCAACTATGCTCTTATACTCAGGACCCTTCTTTGGGGTGGTAGCCCGACCAAGGCATCAAGAGGGCTTTTTAGCTATTTCCTGGTCTCGAGATCTGGACGGCAACTATATTCTTACACTCAGGCCCTTCTTGGGGCTGGTAACCTGACCAAGGCATTAGAAGTGCTGTTTAGCTATTTCCTGGTCTCGAGATCTGGATTGCAACAATGCTCTTACACTCAGGACCCTTATTGGGGGTGGTAGCCCGACCATGGCATCAGGAGGGTTTTTTAGCTATTTCCTGGTCTCGAGATCTAGATGGCAACTATGCTCTTATACTCAGGACCCTTCTTTGGGGTGGTAACCCTAGCAAGGCATCAGGAGGGTTGTTTAACTATTTTCTGGTCTCGAGATCTGGATGGCAACTATGCTCTTACACTCAGACCTTTCTGGGGGTGGTAGCCCGACCAAGGCATAAGGAGGGTTGTTTAACTATTTCCTGGTCTCGAGATCTAGATGGCAACTATGCCCTTACACTCAGACCCTTCTTGTGGGTGGTAGCCCGACCAAGGCATCAGGAGGGTTGTTTAACTATTTCCTGGTCTCGAGATCTGGATGGAAACTATGCTCTTACACTGAGACCCTTCTGGGGGTGGTAGCCCGACCAAGGCATCAAGAGGGTTATATAGCTATTTCCTGGTCTCAAGATCTGGATGGCAACTATGCTCTTATACTCAGGACCCTTCTTTAGGCTGGTTGACCGACCAAGGCATCATGAGGGCTTTTTAGCTATTTCCTGGTCTCGAGATCTGGACGGCAACTATACTCTTACTTTCAGACCCTTCAGGGGGTGGTAGCCCGACCAAGGCATCAAGAGGGTTGTTTAGCTATTTCCTGGTCTCAAGATCTGGATGGCAACTATGCTCTTACACTCAGACCCTTCTTTGGGGTGGTAGCCCGACCAAGGAATCAGGATGGTTGTTTAGCTATTTCCTGGTCTCGAGATCTAAATGGCAACTATGCTCTTACACTCAGACCCTTCTTGGGGGAGGTAGGCCGACCAAGGCATTAAGAGGGTTGTTTAGCAACTTCCTGGTCTAGAGATCTAGATGGCAACTATGCTCTTGCACTAAGACCCTTATTGGGGTTGGTAGAAGGACCAAGGCATCAAGAGGGTTGTTTAGCTATTTCCTGGTCTCAAGATATGGATGGCAACTATGCTCTTATACTCAGGACCCTTCTTTGGGGTGGTAGCCCGACCAAGGCATTAGGAGGGCGTTTCAGCTATTTCCTGGTCTCGAGATCTGGACGGCAACTATACTCTTACACTCAGACCCTTCTTGGGGGTGGTAGCCCGACCAAGGCATTAGGAGTGCTGTTTAGCTATTTCCTTGTCTCGAGATCTGGATGGCAACAATGCTCTTACACTCAGGACCCTTCTTGGGGGTGGTAGCCCGACCAAGGCATCAGGAGGGTTGTTTAGTTATTTCCTGGTCTCGAGATCTAGATGGCAACTATGCTCTTACAGTCAGACCATTCTTTGGGGTGGTAGCCCGACCAAGGCATTAGGATGGTTGTTTAACTATTTCCAGGTCTCGAGATCTGGATGGCAAATATGCTCTTACACTCAGACCCTTCTGGGGGTGGTAGCCCGACCAAGGCATCAAGAGGGGTTTTTAGCTTTTTCTTGGTCTCAAGATCTGGACGGCAACTATACTCTTATACTCAGACCCTTCTTGGGGGTGGTAGCCCGACCAAGGCATTAGGAGTGCTGTTTAGCTATTTCCTTGTCTCCAGATCTGGATGGCAACAATGCTCTTACACTCAGGACCCTTCTTGGGGGTGGTAGCCCGACCAAGGCATCAGGAGGGTTGTTTAGCTATTTCCTCGTCTCGAGATCTAGATGGCAACTATGCTCTTACACTCAGACCCTTCTTGGGGGTGGTAGCCCGACCAAGGCATCAGGAGGGTTGTTTAACTATTTCAAGGTCTCGAGATCTGGAAGGCAACTATACTCTTACTTTCAGACCCTTCTGGGGGTGGTAGCCCGACCAAGGCATCAAGAGGGTTGTTTAGCTGTTTCCTGGTCTCAAGATCTGGATGGAAACTATGATCTTACACTCAGACCCTTCTTGGGGGAGGTAGGCCGACCAAGGCATTAAGAGGGCTGTTTAGCTACTTTCTGGTCTAGAGATCTAGATGGCAACTATGCTCTTACACTCAGACCCTTCTTGGGGTTGGTAGAAGGACCAAGGCATCAAGAGGGTTGTTTAGCTATTTCCTGGTCTCAAGATCTGGATGGCAACTACGCTCTTATACTCAGGACCCTTCTTTGGGGTGGTAGCCCGACCAAGGCATCAGGAGGGCTTTTTAGCTATTTCCTGCTGTCGAGATCTGGACGGCAACTATACTCTTACACTCAGACCCTTCTTGGGGGTGGTAGCCCGACCAAGGCAATAGGAGTGCTGTTTAGCTATTTCCTGGTCTCGAGATCTGGATGGCAATAATGCTCTTACACTCAGACCCTTCTTGGGGGTGGTAGCCCGACAAAGGCATCAGGAGGGTTGTTTAACTATTTCCTGGTCTCGAGATCTAGATGGCAACTATGCTCTTACACTCAGACCCTTCTTGGGGGTGGTAGCCCGACCAAGGCATCAGGAGGGTTGTTTAACTATTTCCTGGTCTCGAGATCTGGATGGCAACTATGCTCTTACACTTAGACCCTTCTTGGGGTTGGTAGCCTGACCTAGGAATCAGGATGGTTGTTTAGCTATTTCCTGGTCTCGAGATCTGGATGGCAACTATGCTCTTACACTCAGACCCTTCTTGGGGGAGGTAGGCCGACCAAGGCATTAAGAGGGCTGTTTAGCTACTTCCTGGTCTAGAGATCTTGATGGCAACTATGCTCTTACACTCAGACCCTTCTTGGGGTTGGTAGAAGGACCAAGGCATCAAGAGGGTTGTTTAGCTATTTCCTGGTCTCAAGATCTGGATGGCAACTATGCTCTTATACTTAGGACCCTTCTTTGGGGTGGTAGCCCGACCAAGGCATCAGGAGGGCTTTTTAGCTATTTCCTGGTCTGGAGATCTGGACGGCAACTATACTCTTACACTCAGACCCTTCTTGGGGGTGGTAGCCCGACCAAGGCATTAGGAGTGCTGTTTAGCTATATCCTGGTCTCAAGATCTGGACGGCAACTATACTCTTACACTCAGACCCTTCTTGGGGGAGGTAGGCCGACCAAGGCATTAAGAGGGCTGTTTAGCTACTTCCTGGTCTAGAGATCTTGATGGCAACTATGCTCTTACACTCAGACCCTTCTTGGGGTTGGTAGAAGGACCAAGGCATCAAGAGGGTTGTTTAGCTATTTCCTGGTCTCAAGATCTGGATGGCAACTATGCTCTTATACTTAGGACCCTTCTTTGGGGTGGTAGCCCGACCAAGGCATCAGGAGGGCTTTTTAGCTATTTCCTGGTCTGGAGATCTGGACGGCAACTATACTCTTACACTCAGACCCTTCTTGGGGGTGGTAGCCCGACCAAGGCATTAGGAGTGCTGTTTAGCTATATCCTGGTCTCAAGATCTGGACGGCAACTATACTCTTACACTCAGACCCTTCTTGGGGGTGGTAGCCCGACCAAGGCATTAGGAGTGCTGTTCAGCTATTTCCTGGTCTCAAGATCTGGATGGCAATAATGCTCTTACACTCAGACTCTTCTTGGGGGTGGTAGCCCGACCAAGGCATTAGGAGGGTTGTTTAACTATTTCCAGGTCTCGAGATCTAGATGGCAACTATGCTCTTACACTCAGACCCTTCTTGGGGGTGGTAGCCCGACCAAGGCATCAGGAGGGTTGTTTAACTATTTCCTGGTCTCGAGATCTGGATGGCAACTATGCTCTTACACTCAGACCCTTCTGGGGGTGGTAGCCCGACCAAGGCATCAAGAGGGTTGTTTAGCTATTTCCTGGTCTCAAGATCTGGATGGCAACTATGCTCTTATACTCAGGACCCTTCTTTGGGGTGGTAGCCCGACCAAGGCATCAAGAGGGCTTTTTAGCTATTTCCTGGTCTCGAGATCTGGACGGCAACTATATTCTTACACTCAGACCCTTCTTGGGGGTGGTAGCCTGACCAAGGCATTAGGAGTGCTGTTTAGCTATTTCCTAGTCTCGAGATCTGGATGGCAACAATGCTCTTACACTTAGGACCCTTCCTGGGGGTGGTAGCCCGACCATGACATCAGGAGGGTTGTTTAACTATTTCCTGGTCTCGAGATCTGGATGGCAACTATGCTCTTACACTCAGACCCTTCTGGGGGTGGTAGCCCGACCAAGGCATCAAGAGGGTTGTTTAGCTATTTCCTGGTCTCAAGATCTGGATGGCAACTATGCTCTTATACTCAGGACCCTTCTTGGGGGTGGTAGCCCGACCATGGCATCAGGAGGGTTTTTTAGCTATTTCCTGGTCTCGAGATCTAGATGGCAACTATGCTCTTATACTTAGGACCCTTCTTTGGGGTGGTAGCCCGAGCAAGGCATCAGGAGGGTTGTTTAACTATTTCCTGGTCTCGAGATCTGGATGGCAACTATGCTCTTACACTCAGACCCTTCTGGGGGTGGTAGCCCGACCAAGGCATAAGGAGGGTTGTTTAACTATTTCCTGGTCTCGAGATCTAGATGGCAACTATGCCCTTACACTCAGACCCTTCTTGTGGGTGGTAGCCCGACCAAGGCATCAGGAGGGTTGTTTAACTATTTCCTGGTCTCGAGATCTGGATGGAAACTATGCTCTTACACTGAGACCCTTCTGGGGGTGGTAGCCCGACCAAGGCATCAAGAGGGTTATTTAGCTATTTCCTGGTCTTAAGATCTGGATGGCAACTATGCTCTTATACTCAGGACCCTTCTTTGGGCTGGTTGACCGACCAAGGCATCATGAGGGCTTTTTAGCTATTTCCTGGTCTCGAGATCTGGATGTCAACTATGCTCTTACACTCAGACCCTTCTTGGGCGTGGTAGCCCGACCAAGGCATCCGGAGGGCTGTTTATCTATTTCCTAGTCTCGAGATCTGGATGGCAACTATGCTCTTACACTCAGGCTCTTCTTGGCGGTGGTAGCCCGACCAAGGCATCAGGAGGGCTGTTTAGCTATTTCCTAGTCTCGAAATCTAGATGGCAACTATGCTCTTACACTCAGACCCTTCTTGGGGGAGGTAGGCCGACTAAGGCATCATGAGGGCTGTTTAACTATTTCCTGGTCTCGACATGTGGATGGCAACTATGCTCTTACACTCAGACTTTTCTTGGGGGTGGTAGTCCGACCAAGGCATCATGAGGGTTGTTTAGCTATTTCCAGGTCTCGAAATCTGGATGGCAATGCTCTTACACTTAGACCCTTCTTGGGGGTGGTAGCCCAAAAAAGGCATCAAGAGGGCTGTTTAGCTATTTCCTGGTCTCGAGATCTGGATGGCAATTATGCTTTTACACTCAGACCCTTCTTGGGGTTGGTAGCCCGACCAATGCATTAGGAGGGCTGTTTATCTATTTCCTGGTCTCGAGATCTGGATGGCAACTATGCTCTTACACTCAGACCCTTCTTAGGGTTGGTAGCCCGACCAAGGCATTAGGAGGGCTGTTTATCTATTTCCTGGTCTCAAGATCTGGATGGCAACTATGCTCTTACACTCAGACCCTTCTTGGGGTGGTAGCCCGACCAAGGCATCAGGAGGGTTGTATAGCTATTTCCAGGTCTCGAGATCTGGATGGCTATGCTCTTACACTTAGACCCTTCATGGGGGTGGTAGCCCTAAAAAAGGCATCAGGAGGGCTGTTTAGCTATTTTCTGGTCTCGAGATCTGGATGGCAACTATGCTCTTACACTCAGACCCTTCTTGGGGTTGGTAGCCTGACCAAGGAATCAGGATGGTTGTTTAGCTATTTCCTGGTCTCGAGATCTAGATGGAAACTATGCTCTTACACTCAGACCCTTCTTGGGGGAGGTAGGCCGACCAAGGCATTAAGAGGGCTGTTTAGCTACTTCCTGGTCTAGAGATCTAGATGGCAACTATGCTCTTACACTCAGACCCTTCTTGGGGTTGGTAGAAGGACCAAGGCATCAAGAGGGTTGTTTAGCTATTTCCTGGTCTCAAGATCTGGATGGCAACTACGCTCTTATACTCAGGACCCTTCTTTGGGGTGGTTGCCCGACCAAGGCATCAGGAGGGCTTTTTAGCTATTTCCTGGTGTCGAGATCTGGACGGACACTATACTCTTACACTCAGACCCTTCTTGGGGGTGGTAGCCCGACCAAGGCAATAGGAGTGCTGTTTAGCTATTTCCTGGTCTCGAGATCTGGATGGCAATAATGCTCTTACACTCAGACCCTTCTTGGGGGTGGTAGCCCGACCAAGGCATCAGGAGGGTTGTTTAACTATTTCCTGGTCTCGAGATCTGGATGGCAACTATGCTCTTACAGTCAGACCCTTCTTGGGGAGGGTAGGCCGACCAAGGCATTAAGAGGACTGTTTAGCTACTTCCTGGTCTAGAGATCTTGATGGCAACTATGCTCTTACACTCAGACCCTTCTTGGGGTTGGTAGAAGGACTAAGGCATCAAGAGGGTTGTTTAGCTATTTCCAGGTCTCGAGATCTAGATGGCAACTATGCCCTTACACTCAGACCCTTCTTGTGGGTGGTAGCCCGACCAAGGCATCAGGAGGGCTTTTTAGCTATTTCCTGGTCTCGAGATCTGGATGTCAACTATGCTCTTACACTCAGACCCTTCTTGGGGGAGGTAGCCCGACCAAGGCATTAAGAGGGCTGTTTAGCTACTTCCTGGTCTAGAAATCTAGATGGCAACTATGCTCTTACACTCAGACCCTTCTTGGGGTTGGTAGAAGGACCAAGGCATCAAGAGGGTTGTTTAGCTATTTCCTGGTCTCAAGATCTGGATGGCAACTACGCTCTTATACTCAGGACCCTTCTTTGGGGTGGTTGCCCGACCAAGGCATCAGGAGGGCTTTTTAGCTATTTCCTGGTGTCGAGATCTGGACGGCAACTATACTCTTACACTCAGACCCTTCTTGGGGGTGGTAGCCCGACCAAGGCAATAGGAGTGCTGTTTAGCTATTTCCTGGTCTCGAGATCTGGATGGCAATAATGCTCTTACACTCAGACCCTTCTTGGGGGTGGTAGCCCGACCAAGGCATCAGGAGGGTTGTTTAACTATTTCCTGGTCTCGAGATCTGGATGGCAACTATGCTCTTACAGTCAGACCCTTCTTGGGGGAGGTAGGCCGAAAAAGGCATTAAGAGGACTGTTTAGCTACATCCTGGTCTAGAGATCTTGATGGCAACTATGCTCTTACACTCAGACCCTTCTTGGGGTTGGTAGAAGGACTAAGGCATCAAGAGGGTTGTTTAGCTATTTCCTGGTCTCGAGATCTAGATGGCAACTATGCCCTTACACTCAGACCCTTCTTGTGGGTGGTAGCCCGACCAAGGCATCAGGAGGGCTTTTTAGCTATTTCCTGGTCTCGAGATCTGGATGTCAACTATGCTCTTACACTCAGACCCTTCTTGGGCGTGGTAGCCCGACCAAGGCATCCGGAGGGCTGTTTATCTATTTCCTAGTCTCGAGATCTGGATGGCAACTATGCTCTTACACTCAGCCTCTTCTTGGCGGTGGTAGCCCGACCAAGGCATCAGGAGGGCTGTTTAGCTATTTCCTAGTCTCGAAATCTAGATGGCAACTATGCTCTTACACTCAGACCCTTCTTGGGGGAGGTAGGCCGAAAAAGGCATTAAGAGGACTGTTTAGCTACTTCCTGGTCTAGAGATCTTGATGGCAACTATGCTCTTACACTCAGACCCTTCTTGGGGTTGGTAGAAGGACTAAGGCATCAAGAGGGTTGTTTAGCTATTTCCTGGTCTCGAGATCTAGATGGCAACTATGCCATTACACTCAGACCCTTCTTGTGGGTGGTAGCCCGACCAAGGCATCAGGAGGGCTTTTTAGCTATTTCCTGGTCTCGAGATCTGGATGTCAACTATGCTCTTACACTCAGACCCTTCTTGGGCGTGGTAGCCCGACCAAGGCATCAGGAGGGCTGTTTATCTATTTCCTAGTCTCGAGATCTGGACGGCAACTATACTCTTACACTCAGACCCTTCTTGGGGGTGGTAGCCCGACCAAGGCATTAGGAGTGCTGTTCAGCTATTTCCTGGTCTCAAGATCTGGATGGCAATAATGCTCTTACACTCAGACTCTTCTTGGGGGTGGTAGCCCGACCAAGGCATTAGGAGGGTTGTTTAACTATTTCCAGGTCTCGAGATCTAGATGGCAACTATGCTCTTACACTCAGACCCTTCTTGGGGGTGGTAGCCCGACCAAGGCATCAGGAGGGTTGTTTAACTATTTCCTGGTCTCGAGATCTGGATGGCAACTATGCTCTTACACTCAGACCCTTCTGGGGGTGGTAGCCCGACCAAGGCATCAAGAGGGTTGTTTAGCTATTTCCTGGTCTCAAGATCTGGATGGCAACTATGCTCTTATACTCAGGACCCTTCTTTGGGGTGGTAGCCCGACCAAGGCATCAAGAGGGCTTTTTAGCTATTTCCTGGTCTCGAGATCTGGACGGCAACTATATTCTTACACTCAGACCCTTCTTGGGGGTGGTAGCCTGACCAAGGCATTAGGAGTGCTGTTTAGCTATTTCCTAGTCTCGAGATCTGGATGGCAACAATGCTCTTACACTTAGGACCCTTCCTGGGGGTGGTAGCCCGACCATGACATCAGGAGGGTTGTTTAACTATTTCCTGGTCTCGAGATCTGGATGGCAACTATGCTCTTACACTCAGACCCTTCTGGGGGTGGTAGCCCGACCAAGGCATCAAGAGGGTTGTTTAGCTATTTCCTGGTCTCAAGATCTGGATGGCAACTATGCTCTTATACTCAGGACCCTTCTTGGGGGTGGTAGCCCGACCATGGCATCAGGAGGGTTTTTTAGCTATTTCCTGGTCTCGAGATCTAGATGGCAACTATGCTCTTATACTTAGGACCCTTCTTTGGGGTGGTAGCCCGAGCAAGGCATCAGGAGGGTTGTTTAACTATTTCCTGGTCTCGAGATCTGGATGGCAACTATGCTCTTACACTCAGACCCTTCTGGGGGTGGTAGCCCGACCAAGGCATAAGGAGGGTTGTTTAACTATTTCCTGGTCTCGAGATCTAGATGGCAACTATGCCCTTACACTCAGACCCTTCTTG
This sequence comes from Dipteronia sinensis, assembly GCA_033220585.1. Classification (NCBI taxonomy): domain Eukaryota; kingdom Viridiplantae; phylum Streptophyta; class Magnoliopsida; order Sapindales; family Sapindaceae; genus Dipteronia; species Dipteronia sinensis. Next base: position 198,358 of record JANJYJ010000976.1, read on the forward strand.
TGGGTGGTAGCCCGACCAAGGCATCAGGAGGGTTGTTTAACTATTTCCTGGTCTCGAGATCTGGATGGAAACTATGCTCTTACACTGAGACCCTTCTGGGGGTGGTAGCCCGACCAAGGCATCAAGAGGGTTATTTAGCTATTTCCTGGTCTTAAGATCTGGATGGCAACTATGCTCTTATACTCAGGACCCTTCTTTGGGCTGGTTGACCGACCAAGGCATCATGAGGGCTTTTTAGCTATTTCCTGGTCTCGAGATCTGGATGTCAACTATGCTCTTACACTCAGACCCTTCTTGGGCGTGGTAGCCCGACCAAGGCATCCGGAGGGCTGTTTATCTATTTCCTAGTCTCGAGATCTGGATGGCAACTATGCTCTTACACTCAGGCTCTTCTTGGCGGTGGTAGCCCGACCAAGGCATCAGGAGGGCTGTTTAGCTATTTCCTAGTCTCGAAATCTAGATGGCAACTATGCTCTTACACTCAGACCCTTCTTGGGGGAGGTAGGCCGACTAAGGCATCATGAGGGCTGTTTAACTATTTCCTGGTCTCGACATGTGGATGGCAACTATGCTCTTACACTCAGACTTTTCTTGGGGGTGGTAGTCCGACCAAGGCATCATGAGGGTTGTTTAGCTATTTCCAGGTCTCGAAATCTGGATGGCAATGCTCTTACACTTAGACCCTTCTTGGGGGTGGTAGCCCAAAAAAGGCATCAAGAGGGCTGTTTAGCTATTTCCTGGTCTCGAGATCTGGATGGCAATTATGCTTTTACACTCAGACCCTTCTTGGGGTTGGTAGCCCGACCAATGCATTAGGAGGGCTGTTTATCTATCTCCTGGTCTCGAGATCTGGATGGCAACTATGCTCTTACACTCAGACCCTTCTTAGGGTTGGTAGCCCGACCAAGGCATTAGGAGGGCTGTTTATCTATTTCCTGGTCTCAAGATCTGGATGGCAACTATGCTCTTACACTCAGACCCTTCTTGGGGTGGTAGCCCGACCAAGGCATCAGGAGGGTTGTATAGCTATTTCCAGGTCTCGAGATCTGGATGGCTATGCTCTTACACTTAGACCCTTCTTGGGGGTGGTAGCCCTAAAAAAGGCATCAGGAGGGCTGTTTAGCTATTTTCTGGTCTCGAGATCTGGATGGCAACTATGCTCTTACACTCAGACCCTTCTTGGGGTTGGTAGCCTGACCAAGGAATCAGGATGGTTGTTTAGCTATTTCCTGGTCTCGAGATCTAGATGGAAACTATGCTCTTACACTCAGACCCTTCTTGGGGGAGGTAGGCCGACCAAGGCATTAAGAGGGCTGTTTAGCTACTTCCTGGTCTAGAGATCTAGATGGCAACTATGCTCTTACACTCAGACCCTTCTTGGGGTTGGTAGAAGGACCAAGGCATCAAGAGGGTTGTTTAGCTATTTCCTGGTCTCAAGATCTGGATGGCAACTACGCTCTTATACTCAGGACCCTTCTTTGGGGTGGTTGCCCGACCAAGGCATCAGGAGGGCTTTTTAGCTATTTCCTGGTGTCGAGATCTGGACGGACACTATACTCTTACACTCAGACCCTTCTTGGGGGTGGTAGCCCGACCAAGGCAATAGGAGTGCTGTTTAGCTATTTCCTGGTCTCGAGATCTGGATGGCAATAATGCTCTTACACTCAGACCCTTCTTGGGGGTGGTAGCCCGACCAAGGCATCAGGAGGGTTGTTTAACTATTTCCTGGTCTCGAGATCTGGATGGCAACTATGCTCTTACAGTCAGACCCTTCTTGGGGGAGGTAGGCCGACCAAGGCATTAAGAGGACTGTTTAGCTACTTCCTGGTCTAGAGATCTTGATGGCAACTATGCTCTTACACTCAGACCCTTCTTGGGGTTGGTAGAAGGACTAAGGCATCAAGAGGGTTGTTTAGCTATTTCCAGGTCTCGAGATCTAGATGGCAACTATGCCCTTACACTCAGACCCTTCTTGTGGGTGGTAGCCCGACCAAGGCATCAGGAGGGCTTTTTAGCTATTTCCTGGTCTCGAGATCTGGATGTCAACTATGCTCTTACACTCAGACCCTTCTTGGGGGAGGTAGCCCGACCAAGGCATTAAGAGGGCTGTTTAGCTACTTCCTGGTCTAGAAATCTAGATGGCAACTATGCTCTTACACTCAGACCCTTCTTGGGGTTGGTAGAAGGACCAAGGCATCAAGAGGGTTGTTTAGCTATTTCCTGGTCTCAAGATCTGGATGGCAACTACGCTCTTATACTCAGGACCCTTCTTTGGGGTGGTTGCCCGACCAAGGCATCAGGAGGGCTTTTTAGCTATTTCCTAGTGTCGAGATCTGGATGGCAACTATACTCTTACACTCAGACCCTTCTTGGGGGTGGTAGCCCGACCAAGGCAATAGGAGTGCTGTTTAGCTATTTCCTGGTCTCGAGATCTGGATGGCAATAATGCTCTTACACTCAGACCCTTCTTGGGGGTGGTAGCCCGACCAAGGCATCAGGAGGGTTGTTTAACTATTTCCTGGTCTCGAGATCTGGATGGCAACTATGCTCTTACAGTCAGACCCTTCTTGGGGGAGGTAGGCCGAAAAAGGCATTAAGAGGACTGTTTAGCTACATCCTGGTCTAGAGATCTTGATGGCAACTATGCTCTTACACTCAGACCCTTCTTGGGGTTGGTAGAAGGACTAAGGCATCAAGAGGGTTGTTTAGCTATTTCCTGGTCTCGAGATCTAGATGGCAACTATGCCCTTACACTCAGACCCTTCTTGTGGGTGGTAGCCCGACCAAGGCATCAGGAGGGCTTTTTAGCTATTTCCTGGTCTCGAGATCTGGATGTCAACTATGCTCTTACACTCAGACCCTTCTTGGGCGTGGTAGCCCGACCAAGGCATCCGGAGGGCTGTTTATCTATTTCCTAGTCTCGAGATCTGGATGGCAACTATGCTCTTACACTCAGGCTCTTCTTGGCGGTGGTAGCCCGACCAAGGCATCAGGAGGGCTGTTTAGCTATTTCCTAGTCTCGAAATCTAGATGGCAACTATGCTCTTACACTCAGACCCTTCTTGGGGGAGGTAGGCCGAAAAAGGCATTAAGAGGACTGTTTAGCTACTTCCTGGTCTAGAGATCTTGATGGCAACTATGCTCTTACACTCAGACCCTTCTTGGGGTTGGTAGAAGGACTAAGGCATCAAGAGGGTTGGTTAGCTATTTCCTGGTCTCGAGATCTAGATGGCAACTATGCCATTACACTCAGACCCTTCTTGTGGGTGGTAGCCCGACCAAGGCATCAGGAGGGCTTTTTAGCTATTTCCTGGTCTCGAGATCTGGATGTCAACTATGCTCTTACACTCAGACCCTTCTTGGGCGTGGTAGCCCGACCAAGGCATCAGGAGGGCTGTTTATCTATTTCCTAGTCTCGAGATCCGGATGGCAACTATGCTCTTACACTCAGGCTCTTCTTGGCGGTGGTAGCCCGACCAAGGCATCAGGAGGGCTGTTTAGCTATTTCCTAGTCTCGAAATCTAGATGGCAACTATGCTCTTACACTCAGACCCTTCTTGGGGGAGGTAGGCCGACCAAGGGATCATGAGGGCTGTTTAGCTATTTCCTGGTCTCGACATGTGGATGGCAACTATGCTCTTACACTCAGACTTTTCTTGGGGGTGGTAACCCGACCAAGGCATCATGAGGGTTGTTTAGCTATTTCCAGGTCTCGAAATCTGGATGGCAATGCTCTTACACTTAGACCCTTCTTGGGGGTGGTAGCCCAAAAAAGGCATCAGGAGGGTTGTTTAGCTATTTCCTCGTCTCGAGATCTAGATGGCAACTATGCTCTTACACTCAGACCCTTCTTGGGGGTGGTAGCCCGACCAAGGCATCAGGAGGGTTGTTTAACTATTTCAAGGTCTCGAGATCTGGAAGGCAACTATACTCTTACTTTCAGACCCTTCTGGGGGTGGTAGCCCGACCAAGGCATCAAGAGGGTTGTTTAGCTGTTTCCTGGTCTCAAGATCTGGATGGAAACTATGATCTTACACTCAGACCCTTCTTGGGGGAGGTAGGCCGACCAAGGCATTAAGAGGGCTGTTTAGCTACTTTCTGGTCTAGAGATCTAGATGGCAACTATGCTCTTACACTCAGACCCTTCTTGGGGTTGGTAGAAGGACCAAGGCATCAAGAGGGTTGTTTAGCTATTTCCTGGTCTCAAGATCTGGATGGCAACTACGCTCTTATACTCAGGACCCTTCTTTGGGGTGGTAGCCCGACCAAGGCATCAGGAGGGCTTTTTAGCTATTTCCTGCTGTCGAGATCTGGACGGCAACTATACTCTTACACTCAGACCCTTCTTGGGGGTGGTAGCCCGACCAAGGCAATAGGAGTGCTGTTTAGCTATTTCCTGGTCTCGAGATCTGGATGGCAATAATGCTCTTACACTCAGACCCTTCTTGGGGGTGGTAGCCCGACAAAGGCATCAGGAGGGTTGTTTAACTATTTCCTGGTCTCGAGATCTAGATGGCAACTATGCTCTTACACTCAGACCCTTCTTGGGGGTGGTAGCCCGACCAAGGCATCAGGAGGGTTGTTTAACTATTTCCTGGTCTCGAGATCTGGATGGCAACTATGCTCTTACACTTAGACCCTTCTTGGGGTTGGTAGCCTGACCTAGGAATCAGGATGGTTGTTTAGCTATTTCCTGGTCTCGAGATCTGGATGGCAACTATGCTCTTACACTCAGACCCTTCTTGGGGGAGGTAGGCCGACCAAGGCATTAAGAGGGCTGTTTAGCTACTTCCTGGTCTAGAGATCTTGATGGCAACTATGCTCTTACACTCAGACCCTTCTTGGGGTTGGTAGAAGGACCAAGGCATCAAGAGGGTTGTTTAGCTATTTCCTGGTCTCAAGATCTGGATGGCAACTATGCTCTTATACTTAGGACCCTTCTTTGGGGTGGTAGCCCGACCAAGGCATCAGGAGGGCTTTTTAGCTATTTCCTGGTCTGGAGATCTGGACGGCAACTATACTCTTACACTCAGACCCTTCTTGGGGGTGGTAGCCCGACCAAGGCATTAGGAGTGCTGTTTAGCTATATCCTGGTCTCAAGATCTGGACGGCAACTATACTCTTACACTCAGACCCTTCTTGGGGGAGGTAGGCCGACCAAGGCATTAAGAGGGCTGTTTAGCTACTTCCTGGTCTAGAGATCTTGATGGCAACTATGCTCTTACACTCAGACCCTTCTTGGGGTTGGTAGAAGGACCAAGGCATCAAGAGGGTTGTTTAGCTATTTCCTGGTCTCAAGATCTGGATGGCAACTATGCTCTTATACTTAGGACCCTTCTTTGGGGTGGTAGCCCGACCAAGGCATCAGGAGGGCTTTTTAGCTATTTCCTGGTCTGGAGATCTGGACGGCAACTATACTCTTACACTCAGACCCTTCTTGGGGGTGGTAGCCCGACCAAGGCATTAGGAGTGCTGTTTAGCTATATCCTGGTCTCAAGATCTGGACGGCAACTATACTCTTACACTCAGACCCTTCTTGGGGGTGGTAGCCCGACCAAGGCATTAGGAGTGCTGTTCAGCTATTTCCTGGTCTCAAGATCTGGATGGCAATAATGCTCTTACACTCAGACTCTTCTTGGGGGTGGTAGCCCGACCAAGGCATTAGGAGGGTTGTTTAACTATTTCCAGGTCTCGAGATCTAGATGGCAACTATGCTCTTACACTCAGACCCTTCTTGGGGGTGGTAGCCCGACCAAGGCATCAGGAGGGTTGTTTAACTATTTCCTGGTCTCGAGATCTGGATGGCAACTATGCTCTTACACTCAGACCCTTCTGGGGGTGGTAGCCCGACCAAGGCATCAAGAGGGTTGTTTAGCTATTTCCTGGTCTCAAGATCTGGATGGCAACTATGCTCTTATACTCAGGACCCTTCTTTGGGGTGGTAGCCCGACCAAGGCATCAAGAGGGCTTTTTAGCTATTTCCTGGTCTCGAGATCTGGACGGCAACTATATTCTTACACTCAGACCCTTCTTGGGGGTGGTAGCCTGACCAAGGCATTAGGAGTGCTGTTTAGCTATTTCCTAGTCTCGAGATCTGGATGGCAACAATGCTCTTACACTTAGGACCCTTCCTGGGGGTGGTAGCCCGACCATGACATCAGGAGGGTTGTTTAACTATTTCCTGGTCTCGAGATCTGGATGGCAACTATGCTCTTACACTCAGACCCTTCTGGGGGTGGTAGCCCGACCAAGGCATCAAGAGGGTTGTTTAGCTATTTCCTGGTCTCAAGATCTGGATGGCAACTATGCTCTTATACTCAGGACCCTTCTTGGGGGTGGTAGCCCGACCATGGCATCAGGAGGGTTTTTTAGCTATTTCCTGGTCTCGAGATCTAGATGGCAACTATGCTCTTATACTTAGGACCCTTCTTTGGGGTGGTAGCCCGAGCAAGGCATCAGGAGGGTTGTTTAACTATTTCCTGGTCTCGAGATCTGGATGGCAACTATGCTCTTACACTCAGACCCTTCTGGGGGTGGTAGCCCGACCAAGGCATAAGGAGGGTTGTTTAACTATTTCCTGGTCTCGAGATCTAGATGGCAACTATGCCCTTACACTCAGACCCTTCTTGTGGGTGGTAGCCCGACCAAGGCATCAGGAGGGTTGTTTAACTATTTCCTGGTCTCGAGATCTGGATGGAAACTATGCTCTTACACTGAGACCCTTCTGGGGGTGGTAGCCCGACCAAGGCATCAAGAGGGTTATTTAGCTATTTCCTGGTCTCAAGATCTGGATGGCAACTATGCTCTTATACTCAGGACCCTTCTTGGGGGTGGTAGCCCGACCATGGCATCAGGAGGGTTTTTTAGCTATTTCCTGGTCTCGAGATCTAGATGGCAACTATGCTCTTATACTTAGGACCCTTCTTTGGGGTGGTAGCCCGAGCAAGGCATCAGGAGGGTTGTTTAACTATTTCCTGGTCTCGAGATCTGGATGGCAACTATGCTCTTACACTCAGACCCTTCTGGGGGTGGTAGCCCGACCAAGGCATAAGGAGGGTTGTTTAACTATTTCCTGGTCTCGAGATCTAGATGGCAACTATGCCCTTACACTCAGACCCTTCTTGTGGGTGGTAGCCCGACCAAGGCATCAGGAGGGTTGTTTAACTATTTCCTGGTCTCGAGATCTGGATGGAAACTATGCTCTTACACTGAGACCCTTCTGGGGGTGGTAGCCCGACCAAGGCATCAAGAGGGTTATTTAGCTATTTCCTGGTCTTAAGATCTGGATGGCAACTATGCTCTTATACTCAGGACCCTTCTTTGGGCTGGTTGACCGACCAAGGCATCATGAGGGCTTTTTAGCTATTTCCTGGTCTCGAGATCTGGATGTCAACTATGCTCTTACACTCAGACCCTTCTTGGGCGTGGTAGCCCGACCAAGGCATCCGGAGGGCTGTTTATCTATTTCCTAGTCTCGAGATCTGGATGGCAACTATGCTCTTACACTCAGGCTCTTCTTGGCGGTGGTAGCCCGACCAAGGCATCAGGAGGGCTGTTTAGCTATTTCCTAGTCTCGAAATCTAGATGGCAACTATGCTCTTACACTCAGACCCTTCTTGGGGGAGGTAGGCCGACTAAGGCATCATGAGGGCTGTTTAACTATTTCCTGGTCTCGACATGTGGATGGCAACTATGCTCTTACACTCAGACTTTTCTTGGGGGTGGTAGTCCGACCAAGGCATCATGAGGGTTGTTTAGCTATTTCCAGGTCTCGAAATCTGGATGGCAATGCTCTTACACTTAGACCCTTCTTGGGGGTGGTAGCCCAAAAAAGGCATCAAGAGGGCTGTTTAGCTATTTCCTGGTCTCGAGATCTGGATGGCAATTATGCTTTTACACTCAGACCCTTCTTGGGGTTGGTAGCCCGACCAATGCATTAGGAGGGCTGTTTATCTATTTCCTGGTCTCGAGATCTGGATGGCAACTATGCTCTTACACTCAGACCCTTCTTAGGGTTGGTAGCCCGACCAAGGCATTAGGAGGGCTGTTTATCTATTTCCTGGTCTCAAGATCTGGATGGCAACTATGCTCTTACACTCAGACCCTTCTTGGGGTGGTAGCCCGACCAAGGCATCAGGAGGGTTGTATAGCTATTTCCAGGTCTCGAGATCTGGATGGCTATGCTCTTACACTTAGACCCTTCTTGGGGGTGGTAGCCCTAAAAAAGGCATCAGGAGGGCTGTTTAGCTATTTTCTGGTCTCGAGATCTGGATGGCAACTATGCTCTTACACTCAGACCCTTCTTGGGGTTGGTAGCCTGACCAAGGAATCAGGATGGTTGTTTAGCTATTTCCTGGTCTCGAGATCTAGATGGAAACTATGCTCTTACACTCAGACCCTTCTTGGGGGAGGTAGGCCGACCAAGGCATTAAGAGGGCTGTTTAGCTACTTCCTGGTCTAGAGATCTAGATGGCAACTATGCTCTTACACTCAGACCCTTCTTGGGGTTGGTAGAAGGACCAAGGCATCAAGAGGGTTGTTTAGCTATTTCCTGGTCTCAAGATCTGGATGGCAACTACGCTCTTATACTCAGGACCCTTCTTTGGGGTGGTTGCCCGACCAAGGCATCAGGAGGGCTTTTTAGCTATTTCCTGGTGTCGAGATCTGGACGGACACTATACTCTTACACTCAGACCCTTCTTGGGGGTGGTAGCCCGACCAAGGCAATAGGAGTGCTGTTTAGCTATTTCCTGGTCTCGAGATCTGGATGGCAATAATGCTCTTACACTCAGACCCTTCTTGGGGGTGGTAGCCCGACCAAGGCATCAGGAGGGTTGTTTAACTATTTCCTGGTCTCGAGATCTGGATGGCAACTATGCTCTTACAGTCAGACCCTTCTTGGGGGAGGTAGGCCGACCAAGGCATTAAGAGGACAGTTTAGCTACTTCCTGGTCTAGAGATCTTGATGGCAACTATGCTCTTACACTCAGACCCTTCTTGGGGTTGGTAGAAGGACTAAGGCATCAAGAGGGTTGTTTAGCTATTTCCAGGTCTCGAGATCTAGATGGCAACTATGCCCTTACACTCAGACCCTTCTTGTGGGTGGTAGCCCGACCAAGGCATCAGGAGGGCTTTTTAGCTATTTCCTGGTCTCGAGATCTGGATGTCAACTATGCTCTTACACTCAGACCCTTCTTGGGGGAGGTAGCCCGACCAAGGCATTAAGAGGGCTGTTTAGCTACTTCCTGGTCTAGAAATCTAGATGGCAACTATGCTCTTACACTCAGACCCTTCTTGGGGTTGGTAGAAGGACCAAGGCATCAAGAGGGTTGTTTAGCTATTTCCTGGTCTCAAGATCTGGATGGCAACTACGCTCTTATACTCAGGACCCTTCTTTGGGGTGGTTGCCCGACCAAGGCATCAGGAGGGCTTTTTAGCTATTTCCTGGTGTCGAGATCTGGACGGCAACTATATTCTTACACTCAGACCCTTCTTGGGGGTGGTAGCCCGACCAAGGCAATAGGAGTGCTGTTTAGCTATTTCCTGGTCTCGAGATCTGGATGGCAATAATGCTCTTACACTCAGACCCTTCTTGGGGGTGGTAGCCCGACCAAGGCATCAGGAGGGTTGTTTAACTATTTCCTGGTCTCGAGATCTGGATGGCAACTATGCTCTTACAGTCAGACCCTTCTTGGGGGAGGTAGGCCGAAAAAGGCATTAAGAGGACTGTTTAGCTACATCCTGGTCTAGAGATCTTGATGGCAACTATGCTCTTACACTCAGACCCTTCTTGGGGTTGGTAGAAGGACTAAGGCATCAAGAGGGTTGTTTAGCTATTTCCTGGTCTCGAGATCTAGATGGCAACTATGCCCTTACACTCAGACCCTTCTTGTGGGTGGTAGCCCGACCAAGGCATCAGGAGGGCTTTTTAGCTATTTCCTGGTCTCGAGATCTGGATGTCAACTATGCTCTTACACTCAGACCCTTCTTGGGCGTGGTAGCCCGACCAAGGCATCCGGAGGGCTGTTTATCTATTTCCTAGTCTCGAGATCTGGATGGCAATTATGCTCTTACACTCAGGCTCTTCTTGGCGGTGGTAGCCCGACCAAGGCATCAGGAGGGCTGTTTAGCTATTTCCTAGTCTCGAAATCTAGATGGCAACTATGCTCTTACACTCAGACCCTTCTTGGGGGAGGTAGGCCGAAAAAGGCATTAAGAGGACTGTTTAGCTACTTCCTGGTCTAGAGATCTTGATGGCAACTATGCTCTTACACTCAGACCCTTCTTGGGGTTGGTAGAAGGACTAAGGCATCAAGAGGGTTGTTTAGCTATTTCCTGGTCTCGAGATCTAGATGGCAACTATGCCCTTACACTCAGACCCTTCTTGTGGGTGGTAGCCCGACCAAGGCATCAGGAGGGCTTTTTAGCTATTTCCTGGTCTCGAGATCTGGATGTCAACTATGCTCTTACACTCAGACCCTTCTTGGGCGTGGTAGCCCGACCAAGGCATCAGGAGGGCTGTTTATCTATTTCCTAGTCTCGAGATCCGGATGGCAACTATGCTCTTACACTCAGGCTCTTCTTGGCGGTGGTAGCCCGACCAAGGCATCAGGAGGGCTGTTTAGCTATTTCCTAGTCTCGAAATCTAGATGGCAACTATGCTCTTACACTCAGACCCTTCTTGGGGGAGGTAGGCCGACCAAGGGATCATGAGGGCTGTTTAGCTATTTCCTGGTCTCGACATGTGGATGGCAACTATGCTCTTACACTCAGACTTTTCTTGGGGGTGGTAACCCGACCAAGGCATCATGAGGGTTGTTTAGCTATTTCCAGGTCTCGAAATCTGGATGGCAATGCTCTTACACTTAGACCCTTCTTGGGGGTGGTAGCCCAAAAAAGGCATCAAGAGGGCTGTTTAGCTATTTCCTGGTCTCGAGATCTGGATGGCAACTATGCTCTTACACTCAGACCCTTCCTGGGGTTGGTAGCCCGAACAATGCATTAGGAGGGCTGTTTATCTATTTCCTGGTCTCGAGATCTGGATGGCAACTATGCTCTTACACTCAGACCCTTCTTGCGGTTGGTAGCCCGACCAAGGCATTAGGAGGGCTGTTTATCTATTTCCTGGTCTCAAGATGTGGATGGCAACTATGCTCTTACACTCAGACCCTTCTTGGGGTGGTAGCCCGACCAAGGCATCAGGAGGGTTGTATAGCTATTTCTAGGTCTCGAGATCTGGATGGCTATGCTCTTACACTTAGCCCTTCTTGGGGGTGGTAGCCCTAAAAAAGGCATCAGGAGGGCTGTTTAGCTATTTTCTGGTCTCGAGATCTGGATGGCAACTATGCTCTTACACTCAGACCCTTCTTGGGGTTGGTAGCCTGACCAAGGAATCAGGATGGTTGTTTAGCTATTTCCTGGTCTCGAGATCTAGATGGAAACTATGCTCTTACACTCAGACCCTTCTTGGGGGAGGTAGGCCGACCAAGGCATTAAGAGGGCTGTTTAGCTACTTCCTGGTCTAGAGATCTAGATGGCAACTTTGCTCTTACACTCAGACCCTTCTTGGGGTTGGTAGAAGGACCAAGGCATCAAGAGGGTTGTTAAGCTATTTCCTGGTCTCAAGATCTGGATGGCAATTACGCTCTTATACTCAGGACCCTTCTTTGGGGTGGTAGCCCGACCATGGCATCAGGAGGGCTTTTGAGCTATTTCCTGGTCTCGAGATCTGGACGGCAACTATACTCTTACACTCAGACCCTTCTTGGGGGTGGTAGCCCGACCAAGGCAATAGGAGTGTTGTTTAGCTATTTCCTGGTCTCGAGATCTGGATGGCAATAATGCTCTTACACTCAGACCCTTCTTGGGGGTGGTAGCCCGACAAAGGCATCAGGAGGGTTGTTTAACTATTTCCTGGTCTCGAGATCTAAATGGCAACTATGCTCTTACACTCAGACCCTTCTTGGGGGTGGTATCCCGACCAAGGCATCAGGAGGGTTGTTTAACTATTTCCTGGTCTCGAGATCTGGATGGCAACTATGCTCTTACAGTCAGACCCTTCTTGGGGGAGGTAGGCCGACCAAGGCATTAAGAGGGCTGTTTAGCTACTTCCTGGTCTAGAGATCTTGATGGCAACTATGCTCTTACACTCAGACCCTTCTTGGGGTTGGTAGAAGGACCAAGGCATCAAGAGGGTTGTTTAGCTATTTCCTGGTCTCAAGATCTGGATGGCAACTACGCTCTTACTCTCAGACCCTTCTGGGGGTGGTAGCCCGACCAAGGCATTAGGAGGGCTTTTTAGCTATTTCCTGGTCTCGAGATCTGGACGGCAACTATACTCTTACACTCAGACCCTTCTGGGGGTGGTAGCCCGACCAAGGCATCAAGAGGGGTTTTTAGCTATTTCCTGGTCTCAAGATCTGGACGGCAACTATACTCTTACACTCAGACCCTTCTTGGGGGTGGTAGCCCGACCAAGGCATTAGGAGTGCTGTTTAGCTATTTCCTGGTCTCAAGATCTGGATGGCAATAATGCTCTTACACTCAGACTCTTCTTGGGGGTGGTAGCCCGACCAAGGCATTAGGAGGGTTGTTTTTGTTTAACAATTTCCTGGTCTCGATATCTTGATGGCAACTATGCTCTTACACTCAGACCCTTCTTGGGGGTGGTAGCCCGACCAAGGCATCAGGAGGGTTGTTTAAGTATTTCCTGGTCTCGAGATCTGGATGGCAACTATGCTCTTACACTCAGACCCTTCTGAGGGTGGTAGCCCGACCAAGGCATCAAGAGGGTTGTTTAGCTATTTCCTGGTCTCAAGATCTGGATGGCAACTATGCTCTTATACTCAGGACCCTTCTTTGGGGTGGTAGCCCGACCAAGGCATCAAGAGGGCTTTTTAGCTATTTCCTGGTCTCGAGATCTGGACGGCAACTATATTCTTACACTCAGACCCTTCTTGTGGGTGGTAGCCTGACCAAGGCATTAGGAGTGCTGTTTAGCTATTTCCTGGTCTCGAGATCTGGATGGCAACAATGCTCTTACACTGAGGACCCTTCTTGGGGGTGGTAGCCCGACCATGGCATCAGGAGGGTTGTTTAACTATTTCCTGGTCTCGAGATCTGGATGGCAACTATACTCTTACACTCAGACCCTTCTTGGGGGTGGTAGCCCGACCAAGGCATTAGGAGTGCTGTTTAGCTATTTCCTGGTCTCAAGATCTGGATGGCAATAATGCTCTTACACTCAGACTCTTCTTGGGGGTGGTAGCCCGACCAAGGCATTAGGAGGGTTGTTTAACTATTTCCTGGTCTCGATATCTAGATGGCAACTATGCTCTTACACTCAGACCCTTCTTGGGGGTGGTAGCCCGACCAAGGCATCAGGAGGGTTGTTTAACTATTTCCTGGTCTCGAGATCTGGATGGCAACTATGCTCTTACACTCAGACCCTTCTGAGGGTGGTAGCCCGACCAAGGCATCAAGAGGGTTGTTTAGCTATTTCCCGGTCTCAAGATCTGGATGGCAACTATGCTCTTATACTCAGGATCCTTCTTTGGGGTGGTAGCCCGACCAAGGCATCAAGAGGGCTTTTTAGCTATTTCCTGGTCTCGAGATCTGGACGGCAACTATATTCTTACACTCAGACCCTTCTTGGGGGTGGTAGCCTGACCAAGGCATTAGGAGTGCTGTTTAGCTATTTCCTGGTCTCGAGATCTAGATGGCAACAATGCTCTTACACTGAGGACCCTTCTTGGGGGTGGTAGCCCGACCAAGGCATTAGGAGGGCTTTTTAGCTATTTCCTGGTCTCGAGATCTTGACAGCAACTATACTCTTACACTCAGACCCTTCTTGGGGGTGGTAGCCCGACCAAGGCATTAGGAGTGCTGTTTAGCTATTTCCTGGTCTCAAGATCTGGATGGCAATAGTGCTCTTACACTCAGACTCTTCTTGGGGGTGGTAGCCCGACCAAGGAATTAGGAGGGTTGTTTAACTATTTCCTTGTCTCGATATCTAGATGGCAACTATGCTCTTACACTCAGACCCTTCTTGGGGGTGGTAGCCCGACCAAGGCATCAGGAGGGTTGTTTAACTATTTCCTGGTCTCGAGATCTGGATGGCAACTATGCTCTTACACTCAGACCCTTCTGAGGGTGGTAGCCCGACCAAGGCATCAAGAGGGTTGTTTAGCTATTTCCTGGTCTCAAGATCTGGATGGCAACTATGCTCTTATACTCAGGACCCTTCTTTGGGGTGGTAGCCCGACCAAGGCATCAAGAGGGCTTTTTAGCTATTTCCTGGTCTCGAGATCTGGATGGCAACAATGCTCTTACACTCAGGACCCTTCTTGGGGGTGGTAGCCCGACCATGGCATCAGGAGGGTTTTTTAGCTATTTCCTGGTCTCGAGATCTCGATGGCAACTATGCTCTTATACTCAGGACCCTTCTTTGGGGTGGTAGCCCGAGCAAGGCATCAGGAGGGTTGTTTAACTATTTTCTGGTCTCGAGATCTGGATGGCAACTATGCTCTTAAACTCAGACCCTTCTGGGGGTGGTAGCCCGACCAAGGCATAAGGAGGTTGTTTAACTATTTCCTGGTCTCGAGATCTAGATGGCAACTATGCCCTTACACTCAGACCCTTCTTGTGGGTGGTAGCCCGACCAAGGCATCAGGAGGGTTGTTTAACTATATCCTGGTCTCGAGATCTGGATGGAAACTATGCTCTTACACTGAGACCCTTCTGGGGGTGGTAGCCCGACCAAGGCATCAAGAGGGTTATATAGCTATTTCCTGGTCTCAAGATCTGGATGGCAACTATGCTCTTATACTCAGGACCCTTCTTTAGGCTGGTTGACCGACCAAGGCATCAGGAGGGCTTTTTAGCTATTTCCTGGTCTCGAGATCTGGACGGCAACTATACTCTTACTTTCAGACCCTTCTGGGGGTGGTAGCCCGACCAAGCCATCAAGAGGGTTGTTTAGCTATTTCCTGGTCTCAAGATCTGGATGGCAACTATGCTCTTACACTCAGACCGTTCTTTGGGGTGGTAGCCCGACCAAGGAATCAGGATGGTTGTTTAGCTATTTCCTGGTCTCGAGATCTAAATGGCAACTATGCTCTTACACTCAGACCCTTCTTGGGGGAGGTAGGCCGACCAAGGCATTAAGAGGGTTGTTTAGCAACTTCCTGGTCTAGAGATCTAGATGGCAACTATGCTCTTGCACTAAGACCCTTATTGGGGTTGGTAGAAGGACCAAGGCATCAAGAGGGTTGTTTAGCTATTTCCTGGTCTCAAGATCTGGATGGCAACTATGCTCTTATACTCAGGACCCTTCTTTGGGGTGGTAGCCCGACCAAGGCATTAGGAGGGCGTTTCAGCTATTTCCTGGTCTCGAGATCTGGACGGCAACTATACTCTTACACTCAGACCCATCTTGGGGGTGGTAGCCCGACCAAGGCATTAGGAGTGCTGTTTAGCTATTTCCTTGTCTCGAGATCTGGATGGCAACAATGCTCTTACACTCAGGACCCTTCTTGGGGGTGGTAGCCCGACCAAGGCATCAGGAGGGTTGTTTAGCTATTTCCTGGTCTCGAGATCTAGATGGCAACTATGCTCTTACAGTCAGACCCTTCTTTGGGGTGGTAGCCCGACCAAGGCATCAGGAGGGTTGTTTAACTATTTCCTGGTCTCAAGATTTGGATGGCAAATATGCTCTTACACTCAGACCCTTCTGGGGGTGGTAGCCCGACCAAGGCATCAAGAGGGGTTTTTAGCTATTTCCTGGTCTCAAGATCTGGACGGCAACTATACTCTTACACTCAGACCCTTCTTGGGGGTGGTAGCCCAACCAAGGCATTAGGAGTGCTGTTTAGCTATTTCCTTGTCTCGAGATCTGGGTGGCAACAATGCTCTTACACTCAGGACCCTTCTTGGGGGTGGTAGCCCGACCAAGGCATCAGGAGGGTTGTTTAGCTATTTCCTGGTCTCGAGATCTAGATGGCAACTATGCTCTTACACTCAGACCCTTCTTGGGGGTGGTAGCCCGACCAAGGCATCAGGAGGGTTGTTTAACTATTTCAAGGTCTCGAGATCTGGACGGAAACTATACTCTTACTTTCAGACCCTTATGGGGGTGGTAGCCCGACCAAGGCATCAAGAGGGTTGTTTAGCTGTTTCCTGGTCTCAAGATCTGGATGGCAACTATGCTCTTACACTCAGACCCTTCTTTGGGGTGGTAGCCCGACCAAGGCATCAGGAGGGTTTTTTAGCAATTTTCTGGTCTCGAGATCTAGATGGCAACTATGCTCTTACACTCAGACCCTTCTTAGGGGAGGTAGCCCGACCAAGGCATTAGGAGGGCTGTTTATCTATTTCCTGGTCTCGAGATCTGGATGGCAACTATGCTCTTACACTCAGACCCTTCCTGGGGTTGGTAGCCCGAACAATGCATTAGGAGGGCTGTTTATCTATTTCCTGGTCTCGAGATCTGGATGGCAACTATGCTCTTACACTCAGACCCTTCTTGCGGTTGGTAGCCCGACCAAGGCATTAGGAGGGCTGTTTATCTATTTCCTGGTCTCAAGATGTGGATGGCAACTATGCTCTTACACTCAGACCCTTCTTGGGGTGGTAGCCCGACCAAGGCATCAGGAGGGTTGTATAGCTATTTCTAGGTCTCGAGATCTGGATGGCTATGCTCTTACACTTAGCCCTTCTTGGGGGTGGTAGCCCTAAAAAAGGCATCAGGAGGGCTGTTTAGCTATTTTCTGGTCTCGAGATCTGGATGGCAACTATGCTCTTACACTCAGACCCTTCTTGGGGTTGGTAGCCTGACCAAGGAATCAGGATGGTTGTTTAGCTATTTCCTGGTCTCGAGATCTAGATGGAAACTATGCTCTTACACTCAGACCCTTCTTGGGGGAGGTAGGCCGACCAAGGCATTAAGAGGGCTGTTTAGCTACTTCCTGGTCTAGAGATCTAGATGGCAACTTTGCTCTTACACTCAGACCCTTCTTGGGGTTGGTAGAAGGACCAAGGCATCAAGAGGGTTGTTAAGCTATTTCCTGGTCTCAAGATCTGGATGGCAATTACGCTCTTATACTCAGGACCCTTCTTTGGGGTGGTAGCCCGACCATGGCATCAGGAGGGCTTTTGAGCTATTTCCTGGTCTCGAGATCTGGACGGCAACTATACTCTTACACTCAGACCCTTCTTGGGGGTGGTAGCCCGACCAAGGCAATAGGAGTGTTGTTTAGCTATTTCCTGGTCTCGAGATCTGGATGGCAATAATGCTCTTACACTCAGACCCTTCTTGGGGGTGGTAGCCCGACAAAGGCATCAGGAGGGTTGTTTAACTATTTCCTGGTCTCGAGATCTAAATGGCAACTATGCTCTTACACTCAGACCCTTCTTGGGGTGGTATCCCGACCAAGGCATCAGGAGGGTTGTTTAACTATTTCCTGGTCTCGAGATCTGGATGGCAACTATGCTCTTACAGTCAGACCCTTCTTGGGGGAGGTAGGCCGACCAAGGCATTAAGAGGGCTGTTTAGCTACTTCCTGGTCTAGAGATCTTGATGGCAACTATGCTCTTACACTCAGACCCTTCTTGGGGTTGGTAGAAGGACCAAGGCATCAAGAGGGTTGTTTAGCTATTTCCTGGTCTCAAGATCTGGATGGCAACTACGCTCTTACTCTCAGACCCTTCTGGGGGTGGTAGCCCGACCAAGGCATTAGGAGGGCTTTTTAGCTATTTCCTGGTCTCGAGATCTGGACGGCAACTATACTCTTACACTCAGACCCTTCTGGGGGTGGTAGCCCGACCAAGGCATCAAGAGGGGTTTTTAGCTATTTCCTGGTCTCAAGATCTGGACGGCAACTATACTCTTACACTCAGACCCTTCTTGGGGGTGGTAGCCCGACCAAGGCATTAGGAGTGCTGTTTAGCTATTTCCTGGTCTCAAGATCTGGATGGCAATAATGCTCTTACACTCAGACTCTTCTTGGGGGTGGTAGCCCGACCAAGGCACTAGGAGGGTTGTTTTTGTTTAACTATTTCCTGGTCTCGATATCTTGATGGCAACTATGCTCTTACACTCAGACCCTTCTTGGGGGTGGTAGCCCGACCAAGGCATCAGGAGGGTTGTTTAAGTATTTCCTGGTCTCGAGATCTGGATGGCAACTATGCTCTTACACTCAGACCCTTCTGAGGGTGGTAGCCCGACCAAGGCATCAAGAGGGTTGTTTAGCTATTTCCTGGTCTCAAGATCTGGATGGCAACTATGCTCTTATACTCAGGACCCTTCTTTGGGGTGGTAGCCCGACCAAGGCATCAAGAGGGCTTTTTAGCTATTTCCTGGTCTCGAGATCTGGACGGCAACTATATTCTTACACTCAGACCCTTCTTGTGGGTGGTAGCCTGACCAAGGCATTAGGAGTGCTGTTTAGCTATTTCCTGGTCTCGAGATCTGGATGGCAACAATGCTCTTACACTGAGGACCCTTCTTGGGGGTGGTAGCCCGACCATGGCATCAGGAGGGTTGTTTAACTATTTCCTGGTCTCGAGATCTGGATGGCAACTATACTCTTACACTCAGACCCTTCTTGGGGGTGGTAGCCCGACCAAGGCATTAGGAGTGCTGTTTAGCTATTTCCTGGTCTCAAGATCTGGATGGCAATAATGCTCTTACACTCAGACTCTTCTTGGGGGTGGTAGCCCGACCAAGGCATTAGGAGGGTTGTTTAACTATTTCCTGGTCTCGATATCTAGATGGCAACTATGCTCTTACACTCAGACCCTTCTTGGGGGTGGTAGCCCGACCAAGGCATCAGGAGGGTTGTTTAACTATTTCCTGGTCTCGAGATCTGGATGGCAACTATGCTCTTACACTCAGACCCTTCTGAGGGTGGTAGCCCGACCAAGGCATCAAGAGGGTTGTTTAGCTATTTCCCGGTCTCAAGATCTGGATGGCAACTATGCTCTTATACTCAGGATCCTTCTTTGGGGTGGTAGCCCGACCAAGGCATCAAGAGGGCTTTTTAGCTATTTCCTGGTCTCGAGATCTGGACGGCAACTATATTCTTACACTCAGACCCTTCTTGGGGGTGGTAGCCTGACCAAGGCATTAGGAGTGCTGTTTAGCTATTTCCTGGTCTCGAGATCTAGATGGCAACAATGCTCTTACACTGAGGACCCTTCTTGGGGGTGGTAGCCCGACCAAGGCATTAGGAGGGCTTTTTAGCTATTTCCTGGTCTCGAGATCTTGACAGCAACTATACTCTTACACTCAGACCCTTCTTGGGGGTGGTAGCCCGACCAAGGCATTAGGAGTGCTGTTTAGCTATTTCCTGGTCTCAAGATCTGGATGGCAATAGTGCTCTTACACTCAGACTCTTCTTGGGGGTGGTAGCCCGACCAAGGCATTAGGAGGGTTGTTTAACTATTTCCTTGTCTCGATATCTAGATGGCAACTATGCTCTTACACTCAGACCCTTCTTGGGGGTGGTAGCCCGACCAAGGCATCAGGAGGGTTGTTTAACTATTTCCTGGTCTCGAGATCTGGATGGCAACTATGCTCTTACACTCAGACCCTTCTGAGGGTGGTAGCCCGACCAAGGCATCAAGAGGGTTGTTTAGCTATTTCCTGGTCTCAAGATCTGGATGGCAACTATGCTCTTATACTCAGGACCCTTCTTTGGGGTGGTAGCCCGACCAAGGCATCAAGAGGGCTTTTTAGCTATTTCCTGGTCTCGAGATCTGGATGGCAACAATGCTCTTACACTCAGGACCCTTCTTGGGGGTGGTAGCCCGACCATGGCATCAGGAGGGTTTTTTAGCTATTTCCTGGTCTCGAGATCTCGATGGCAACTATGCTCTTATACTCAGGACCCTTCTTTGGGGTGGTAGCCCGAGCAAGGCATCAGGAGGGTTGTTTAACTATTTTCTGGTCTCGAGATCTGGATGGCAACTATGCTCTTAAACTCAGACCCTTCTGGGGGTGGTAGCCCGACCAAGGCATAAGGAGGTTGTTTAACTATTTCCTGGTCTCGAGATCTAGATGGCAACTATGCCCTTACACTCAGACCCTTCTTGTGGGTGGTAGCCCGACCAAGGCATCAGGAGGGTTGTTTAACTATATCCTGGTCTCGAGATCTGGATGGAAACTATGCTCTTACACTGAGACCCTTCTGGGGGTGGTAGCCCGACCAAGGCATCAAGAGGGTTATATAGCTATTTCCTGGTCTCAAGATCTGGATGGCAACTATGCTCTTATACTCAGGACCCTTCTTTAGGCTGGTTGACCGACCAAGGCATCAGGAGGGCTTTTTAGCTATTTCCTGGTCTCGAGATCTGGACGGCAACTATACTCTTACTTTCAGACCCTTCTTGGGGGTGGTAGCCTGACCAAGGCATTAGGAGTGCTGTTTAGCTATTTCCTGGTCTCGAGATCTGGATGGCAACAATGCTCTTACACTGAGGACCCTTCTTGGGGGTGGTAGCCCGACCATGGCATCAGGAGGGTTGTTTAACTATTTCCTGGTCTCGAGATCTGGATGGCAACTATGCTCTTACACTCAGACCCTTCTGGGGGTGGTAGCCCGACCAAGGCATCAAGAGGGTTGTTTAGCTATTTCCTGGTCTCAAGATCTGGATGGCAACTATGCTCTTATACTCAGGACCCTTCTTTGGGGTGGTAGCCCGACCAAGGCATCAAGAGGGCTTTTTAGCTATTTCCTGGTCTCGAGATCTGGACGGCAACTATATTCTTACACTCAGGCCCTTCTTGGGGGTGGTAGCCTGACCAAGGCATTAGGAGTGCTGTTTAGCTATTTCCTGGTCTCGAGATCTGGATGGCAACAATGCTCTTACACTCAGGACCCTTCTTGGGGGTGGTAGCCCGACCATGGCATCAGGAGGGTTTTTTAGCTATTTCCTGGTCTCGAGATCTCGATGGCAACTATGCTCTTATACTCAGGACCCTTCTTTGGGGTGGTAGCCCGAGCAAGGCATCAGGAGGGTTGTTTAACTATTTTCTGGTCTCGAGATCTGGATGGCAACTATGCTCTTACACTCAGACCCTTCTGGGGGTGGTAGCCCGACCAAGGCATAAGGAGGGTTGTTTAACTATTTCCTGGTCTCGAGATCTAGATGGCAACTATGCCCTTACACTCAGACCCTTCTTGTGGGTGGTATCCCGACCAAGGCATCAAGAGGGTTGTTTAGCTATTTCCTGGTCTCGAGATCTAAATGGCAACTATGCTCTTACACTCAGACCCTTCTTGGGGGAGGTAGGCCGACCAAGGCATTAAGAGGGTTGTTTAGCAACTTCCTGGTCTAGAGATCTAGATGGCAACTATGCTCTTGCACTAAGACCCTTATTGGGGTTGGTAGAAGGACCAAGGCATCAAGAGGGTTGTTTAGCTATTTCCTGGTCTCAAGATCTGGATGGCAACTATGCTCTTATACTCAGGACCCTTCTTTGGGGTGGTAGCCCGACCAAGGCATTAGGAGGGCGTTTCAGCTATTTCCTGGTCTCGAGATCTGGACGGCAACTATACTCTTACACTCAGACCCTTCTTGGGGGTGGTAGCCCGACCAAGGCATTAGGAGTGCTGTTTAGCTATTTCCTTGTCTCGAGATCTGGATGGCAACAATGCTCTTACACTCAGGACCCTTCTTGGGGGTGGTAGCCCGACCAAGGCATCAGGAGGGTTGTTTAGCTATTTCCTGGTCTCGAGATCTAGATGGCAACTATGCTCTTACAGTCAGACCCTTCTTTGGGGTGGTAGCCCGACCAAGGCATCAGGAGGGTTGTTTAACTATTTCCTGGTCTCGAGATTTGGATGGCAAATATGCTCTTACACTCAGACCCTTCTGGGGGTGGTAGCCCGACCAAGGCATCAAGAGGGGTTTTTAGCTATTTCCTGGTCTCAAGATCTGGACGGCAACTATACTCTTACACTCAGACCCTTCGTGGGGGTGGTAGCCCGACCAAGGCATTAGGAGTGCTGTTTAGCTATTTCCTTGTCTCGAGATCTGGATGGCAACAATGCTCTTACACTCAGGACCCTTCTTGGGGGTGGTAGCCCGACCAAGGCATCAGGAGGGTTGTTTAGCTATTTCCTGGTCTCGAGATCTAGATGGCAACTATGCTCTTACACTCAGACCCTTCTTGGGGGTGGTAGCCCGACCAAGGCATCAGGAGGGTTGTTTAACTATTTCAAGGTCTCGAGATCTGGACGGCAACTATACTCTTACTTTCAGACACTTCTGGGGGTGGTAGCCCGACCAAGGCATCAAGAGGGTTGTTTAGCTGTTTCCTGGTCTCAAGATCTGGATGGCAACTATGCTCTTACACTCAGACCCTTCTTTGGGGTGGTAGCCCGACCAAGGCATCAGAAGGGTTTTTTAGCAATTTTCTGGTCTCGAGATCTAGATGGCAACTATGCTCTTACACTCAGACCCTTCTTAGGGGAGGTAGCCCGACCAAGGCATTAGGAGGGCTGTTTAGCTATTTCCTGGTCTCGAGATCTGGATGTCAACTATGCTCTTACACTCAGACCCTTCTTGGGCGTGGTAGCCCGACCAAGGCATCCGGAGGGCTGTTTATCTATTTCCTGGTCTCGAGATCTAGATGGCAACTATGCTCTTACAGTCAGACCCTTCTTTGGGGTGGTAGCCCGACCAAGGCATCAGGAGGGTTGTTTAACTATTTCCTGGTCTCGAGATCTGGATGGCAACTAAGCTCTTACACTCAGACCCTTCTGAGGGTGGTAGCCCGACCAAGGCATCAAGAGGGTTGTTTAGCTATTTCCCGGTCTCAAGATCTGGATGGCAACTATGCTCTTATACTCAGGATCCTTCTTTGGGGTGGTAGCCCGACCAAGGCATCAAGAGGGCTTTTTAGCTATTTCCTGGTCTCGAGATCTGGAAGGCAACTATATTCTTACACTCAGACCCTTCTTGGGGGTGGTAGCCTGACCAAGGCATTAGGAGTGCTGTTTAGCTATTTTCTGGTCTCGAGATCTGGATGGCAACAATGCTCTTACACTGAGGACCCTTCTTGGGGGTGGTAGCCCGACCAAGGCATTAGGAGGGCTTTTTAGCTATTTCCTGGTCTCGAGATCTTGACAGCAACTATACTCTTACACTCAGACCCTTCTTGGGGGTGGTAGCCCGACCAAGGCATTAGGAGTGCTGTTTAGCTATTTCCTGGTCTCAAGATCTGGATGGCAATAATGCTCTTACACTCAGACTCTTCTTGGGGGTGGTAGCCCGACCAAGGCATTAGGAGGGTTGTTTAACTATTTCCTGGTCTCGATATCTAGATGGCAACTATGCTCTTACACTCAGACCCTTCTTGGGGGTGGTAGCCCGACCAAGGCATCAGGAGGGTTGTTTAACTATTTCCTGGTCTCGAGATCTGGATGGCAACTATGCTCTTACACTCAGACCATTCTGAGGGTGGTAGCTCGACCAAGGCATCAAGAGGGTTGTTTAGCTATTTCCTGGTCTCAAGATCTGGATGGCAACTATGCTCTTATAC
Source organism: Dipteronia sinensis (assembly GCA_033220585.1). Classification (NCBI taxonomy): domain Eukaryota; kingdom Viridiplantae; phylum Streptophyta; class Magnoliopsida; order Sapindales; family Sapindaceae; genus Dipteronia; species Dipteronia sinensis. The sequence continues at coordinate 221,903 of JANJYJ010000976.1, forward strand.
CCAGGACCCTTCTTTGGGGTGGTAGCCCGACCAAGGCATCAAGAGGGCTTTTTAGCTATTTCCTGGTCTCGAGATCTGGACGGCAACTATATTCTTACACTCAGACCCTTCTTGGGGGTGGTAGCCTGACCAAGGCATTAGGAGTGCTGTTTAGCTATTTCCTGGTCTCGAGATCTGGATGGCAACAATGCTCTTACACTGAGGACCCTTCTTGGGGGTGGTAGCCCGACCATGGCATCAGGAGGGTTGTTTAACTATTTCCTGGTCTCGAGATCTGGATGGCAACTATGCTCTTACACTCAGACCCTTCTGGGGGTGGTAGCCCGACCAAGGCATCAAGAGGGTTGTTTAGCTATTTCCTGGTCTCAAGATCTGGATGGCAACTATGCTCTTATACTCAGGACCCTTCTTTGGGGTGGTAGCCCGACCAAGGCATCAAGAGGGCTTTTTAGCTATTTCCTGGTCTCGAGATCTGGACGGCAACTATATTCTTACACTCAGGCCCTTCTTGGGGGTGGTAGCCTGACCAAGGCATTAGGAGTGCTGTTTAGCTATTTCCTGGTCTCGAGATCTGGATGGCAACAATGCTCTTACACTCAGGACCCTTCTTGGGGGTGGTAGCCCGACCATGGCATCAGGAGGGTTTTTTAGCTATTTCCTGGTCTCGAGATCTCGATGGCAACTATGCTCTTATACTCAGGACCCTTCTTTGGGGTGGTAGCCCGAGCAAGGCATCAGGAGGGTTGTTTAACTATTTTCTGGTCTCGAGATCTGGATGGCAACTATGCTCTTACACTCAGACCCTTCTGGGGGTGGTAGCCCGACCAAGGCATAAGGAGGGTTGTTTAACTATTTCCTGGTCTCGAGATCTAGATGGCAACTATGCCCTTACACTCAGACCCTTCTTGTGGGTGGTAGCCCGACCAAGGCATCAAGAGGGTTGTTTAGCTATTTCCTGGTCTCGAGATCTAAATGGCAACTATGCTCTTACACTCAGACCCTTCTTGGGGGAGGTAGGCCGACCAAGGCATTAAGAGGGTTGTTTAGCAACTTCCTGGTCTAGAGATCTAGATGGCAACTATGCTCTTGCACTAAGACCCTTATTGGGGTTGGTAGAAGGACCAAGGCATCAAGAGGGTTGTTTAGCTATTTCCTGGTCTCAAGATCTGGATGGCAACTATGCTCTTATACTCAGGACCCTTCTTTGGGGTGGTAGCCCGACCAAGGCATTAGGAGGGCGTTTCAGCTATTTCCTGGTCTCGAGATCTGGACGGCAACTATACTCTTACACTCAGACCCTTCTTGGGGGTGGTAGCCCGACCAAGGCATTAGGAGTGCTGTTTAGCTATTTCTTTGTCTCGAGATCTGGATGGCAACAATGCTCTTACACTCAGGACCCTTCTTGGGGGTGGTAGCCCGACCAAGGCATCAGGAGGGTTGTTTAGCTATTTCCTGGTCTCGAGATCTAGATGGCAACTATGCTTTTACAGTCAGACCCTTCTTTGGGGTGGTAGCCCGACCAAGGCATCAGGAGGGTTGTTTAACTATTTCCTGGTCTCGAGATTTGGATGGCAAATATGCTCTTACACTCAGACCCTTCTGGGGGTGGTAGCCCGACCAAGGCATCAAGAGGGGTTTTTAGCTATTTCCTGGTCTCAAGATCTGGACGGCAACTATACTCTTACACTCAGACCCTTCGTGGGGGTGGTAGCCCGACCAAGGCATTAGGAGTGCTGTTTAGCTATTTCCTTGTCTCGAGATCTGGATGGCAACAATGCTCTTACACTCAGGACCCTTCTTGGGGGTGGTAGCCCGACCAAGGCATCAGGAGGGTTGTTTAGCTATTTCCTGGTCTCGAGATCTAGATGGCAACTATGCTCTTACACTCAGACCCTTCTTGGGGGTGGTAGCCCGACCAAGGCATCAGGAGGGTTGTTTAACTATTTCAAGGTCTCGAGATCTGGACGGCAACTATACTCTTACTTTCAGACCCTTCTGGGGGTGGTAGCCCGACCAAGGCATCAAGAGGGTTGTTTAGCTGTTTCCAGGTCTCAAGATCTGGATGGCAACTATGCTCTTACACTCAGACCCTTCTTTGGGGTGGTAGCCCGACCAAGGCATCAGAAGGGTTTTTTAGCAATTTTCTGGTCTCGAGATCTAGATGGCAACTATGCTCTTACACTCAGACCCTTCTTAGGGGAGGTAGCCCGACCAAGGCATTAGGAGGGCTGTTTAGCTATTTCCTGGTCTCGAGATCTGGATGTCAACTATGCTCTTACACTCAGACCCTTCTTGGGCGTGGTAGCCCGACCAAGGCATCCGGAGGGCTGTTTATCTATTTCCTAGTCTCGAGATTTGGATGGCAACTATGCTCTTTCAGTCAGACCCTTCTTTGGGGTGGTAGCCCGACCAAGGCATCAGGAGGGTTGTTTAACTATTTCCTGGTCTCGAGATCTGGATGGCAAATATGCTCTTACACTCAGACCCTTCTGGGGGTGGTAGCCCGACCAAGGCATCAAGAGGGGTTTTTAGCTATTTCCTGGTCTCAAGATCTGGACGGCAACTATACTCTTACACTCAGACCCTTCTTGGGGGTGGTAGCCCAACCAAGGCATTAGAAGTGCTGTTTAGCTATTTCCTTGTCTCGAGATCTGGATGGCAACAATGCTCTTACACTCAGGACCCTTCTTGGGGGTGGTAGCCCGACCAAGGCATCAAGAGGGGTTTTTAGCTATTTCCTGGTCTCAAGATCTGGACGGCAACTATACTCTTACACTCAGACCCTTCTTGGGGGTGGTAGCCCGACCAAGGCATTAGGAGTGCTGTTTAGCTATTTCCTTGTCTCGAGATCTGGATGGCAACAATGCTCTTACACTCAGGACCCTTCTTGGGGGTGGTAGCCCGACCAAGGCATCAGGAGGGTTGTTTAGCTATTTCCTGGTCTCGAGATCTAGATGGCAACTATGCTCTTACACTCAGATCCTTCTGGGGGTGGTAGCCCGACCAAGGCATCAAGAGGGGTTTTTAGCTATTTCCTGGTCTCAAGATCTGGACGGCAACTATACTCTTACACTCAGACCCTTCTTGGGGGTGGTAGCCCGACCAAGGCATTAGGAGTGCTGTTTAGCTATTTCCTTGTCTCGAGATCTGGATGGCAACAATGCTCTTACACTCAGGACCCTTCTTGGGGGTGGTAGCCCGACCAAGGCATCAAGAGGGTTGTTTAGCTGTTTCCTGGTCTCAAGATCTGGATGGCAACTATGCTCTTACACTCAGACCCTTCTTTGGGGTGGTAGCCCGACCAAGGCATCAGGAGGGTTTTTTAGCAATTTTCTGGTCTCGAGATCTAGATGGCAACTATGCTCTTACACTCAGACCCTTCTTGGGGGAGGTAGCCCGACCAAGGCATTAGGAGGGCTGTTTAGCTATTTCCTAGTCTCGAGATCTGGATGTCAACTATGCTCTTACACTCAGACCCTTCTTGGGCGTGGTAGCCCGACCAAGGCATCCGGAGGGCTGTTTATCTATTTCCTAGTCTCGAGATCTGGATGGCAACTATGCTCTTACACTCAGGCTCTTCTTGGCGGTGGTAGCCCGACCAAGGCATCAGGAGGGCTGTTTAGCTATTTCCTAGTCTCGAAATCTAGATGGCAACTATGCTCTTACACTCAGACCCTTCTTAGGGGAGGTAGGCCGACCAAGGCATCATGAGGGCTGTTTAGCTATTTCCTGGTCTCGAGATGTGGATGGCAACTATGCTCTTACACTCAGACTCTTCCTGGGGGTGGTAGGCCGACCAAGGCATCATGAGGGTTGTTTAGCTATTTCCAGGTCTCGAGATCTGGATGGCAACTATGCTCTTACACTCAGACCCTTCTTGGGGTTGGTAGCCCGACCAAGGCATTAGGAGGGCTGTTTATCTATTTCCTGGTCTCGAGATCTGGATGGCAACTATGCTCTTACACTCAGACCCTTCTTGGGGTTGGTAGCCCGACCAAGGCATTAGGAGGGCTGTTTAGCTATTTCCTGGTCTCGAGATCTGGACGGCAACTATACACTTACACTCAGACCCTTCTTGGGGATGGTAGCCCGACCAAGGTATTAGGAGGGCTGTTTAGCTATTTCCTGGTCTCGATATCTGGATGTCAACTATGCTCTTACCCTTAGACCCTTCATGGGGGTAGTAGCCCGACCAAGGCATCAGGAGGGCTGTTTAGCTATTTCTTGGTCTCGAGATCTGGAGGGCAACTATACTCTTACACTCAGACTCTTCTTGGGGATGGTAGCCCGACCAAGGCATTAGGAGGGATGTTTAGCTATTTCCTGGTCTCGAGATCTGGATGTCAACTATGCTCTTACACTCAGACCCTTCTTGGGGTTGGTAGCCCGACCAAGGCATTAGGAGGGCTGTTTATCTATTTCCTGGTCTCGAGATCTGGATGACAACTATGCTCTTACACTCAGACCCTTCTTGGGGTTGGTAGCCCGACCAAGGCATTAGGAGGGCTGTTTAGCTATTTCCTGGTCTCGAGATCTGGACGGCAACTATACACTTACACTCAGACCCTTCTTGGGGATGGTAGCCCGACCAAGGTATTAGGAGGGCTGTTTAGCTATTTCCTGGTCTCGATATCTAGATGTCAACTATGCTCTTACCCTTAGACCCTTCATGGGGGTGGTAGCCCGACCAAGGCATCAGGAGGGCTGTTTAGCTATTTCTTGGTCTCGAGATCTGGAGGGCAACTATACTCTTACACTCAGACTCTTCTTGGGGATGGTAGCCCGACCAAGGCATTAGGAGGGCTGTTTAGCTATTTCCTGGTCTCGAGATCTGGATGTCAACTATGCTCTTACACTCAGACCCTTCTTGGGCGTGGTAGCTCGACCAAGGCATCCGGAGGGCTGTTTATCTATTTCCTAGTCTCGAGATCTGGATGGCAACTATGCTCTTACACTCAGGCTCTTCTTGGCGGTGGTAGCCCGACCAAGGCATCAGGAGGGCTGTTTAGCTATTTCCTAGTCTCGAAATCTAGATGGCAACTATGCTCTTACACTCAGACCCTTCTTGGGGGAGGTAGGCCGACCAAGGCATCATAATGGCTGTTTAGCTATTTCCTGGTCTCGAGATCTAGATGGCAACTATGCTCTTATACTCAGGACCCTTCTTTGGGGTGGTAGCCCGAGCAAGGCATCAGGAGGGTTGTTTAACTATTTCCTTGTCTCGAGATCTGGATGGCAACTATGCTCTTACACTCAGACCCTTCAGGGGGTGGTAGCCCGACCAAGGCATAAGGAGGGTTGTTTAACTATTTCCTGGTCTCGAGATCTGGATGGCAACTATGCTCTTACACTCAGACCCTTCTTGGGGTTGGTAGCCCGACCAAGGCATTAGGAGGGCTGTTTAGCTATTTCCTGGTCTCGAGATCTGGACGGCAACTATACACTTACACTCAGACCCTTCTTGGGGATGGTAGCCCGACCAAGGTATTAGGAGGGCTGTTTAGCTATTTCCTGGTCTCGATATCTGGATGTCAACTATGCCCTTACCCTTAGACCCTTCATGGGGGTGGTAGCCCGACCAAGGCATCAGGAGGGCTGTTTAGCTATTTCTTGGTGTCGAGATCTGGAGGGCAACTATACTCTTACACTCAGACTCTTCTTGGGGATGGTAGCCCGACCAAGGCATTAGGAGGGCTGTTTAGCTATTTCCTGGTCTCGAGATCTGGATGTCAACTATGCTCTTACACTCAGACCCTTCTTGGGCGTGGTAGCTCGACCAAGGCATCCGGAGGGCTGTTTATCTATTTCCTAGTCTCGAGATCTGGATGGCAACTATGCTCTTACACTCAGGCTCTTCTTGGCGGTGGTAGCCCGACCAAGGCATCAGGAGGGCTGTTTAGCTATTTCCTAGTCTCGAAATCTAGATGGCAACTATGCTCTTACACTCAGACCCTTCTTGGGGGAGGTAGGCCGACCAAGGCATCATAATGGCTGTTTAGCTATTTCCTGGTCTCGAGATCTAGATGGCAACTATGCTCTTATACTCAGGACCCTTCTTTGGGGTGGTAGCCCGAGCAAGGCATCAGGAGGGTTGTTTAACTATTTCCTGGTCTCGAGATCTGGATGGCAACTATGCTCTTACACTCAGACCCTTCAGGGGGTGGTAGCCCGACCAAGGCATAAGGAGGGTTGTTTAACTATTTCCTGGTCTCGAGATCTAGATGGCAACTATGCCCTTACACTCAGACCCTTCTTGGGGGTGGTAGCCCGACCAAGGAATCAGGAGGGTTGTTTAACTATTTCCTGGTCTCGAGATCTGGATGGCAACTATGCTCTTACACTCAGACCCTTCTGGGGGTGGTAGCCTGACCAAGGCATCAAGAGGGTTATTTAGCTATTTCCTGGTCTCAAGATCTGGATGGCAACTATGCTCTTATACTCAGGACCCTTCTTTGGGGTGGTAGACCGACCAAGGCATCAAGAGGGTTATTTAGCTATTTCCTGGTCTCGAGATCTGGATGGCAACTATGCTCTTACACTCAGACCCTTCTTGGGGTTGGTAGCCCGACCAAGGCATTAGGAGGGCTGTTTAGCTATTTCCTGGTCTCGAGATCTGGACGGCAACTATACACTTACACTCAGACCCTTCTTGGGGATGGTAGCCCGACCAAGGTATTAGGAGGGCTGTTTAGCTATTTCCTGGTCTCGATATCTGGATGTCAACTATGCTCTTACCCTTAGACCCTTCATGGGGGTGGTAGCCCGACCAAGGCATCAGGAGGGCTGTTTAGCTATTTCTTGGTCTCGAGATCTGGAGGGCAACTATACTCTTACACTCAGACTCTTCTTGGGGATGGTAGCCCGACCAAGGCATTAGGAGGGCTGTTTAGCTATTTCCTGGTCTCGAGATCTGGATGTCAACTATGCTCTTACACTCAGACCCTTCTTGGGCGTGGTAGCTCGACCAAGGCATCCGGAGGGCTGTTTAGCTATTTCCTAGTCTCGAGATCTAGATGGCAACTATGTTCTTACACTCAGGACCCTTCTTGGGGGTGGTAGCCCGTCCAAGGCATCAGGAGGGTTTTTTAACAATTTTCTGGTCTCGAGATCTAGATGGCAACTATGCTCTTACACTCAGACCCTTCTTGGGGGTGGTAGCCCGACCAAGGCATCAGGAGGGTTGTTTAACTATTTCAAGGTCTCGAGATCTGGACGGCAACTATACTCTTACTTTCAGACCCTTCTGGGGGTGGTAGCCCGACCAAGGCATAAAGAGGGTTGTTTAGCTGTTTCCTGGTCTCAAGATCTGGATGGCAACTATGCTCTTACACTCAGACCCTTCTTTGGGGTGGTAGCCCGACCAAGGCATCAGGAGGGTTTTTTAGCAATTTTCTGGTCTCGAGATCTAGATGGCAACTATGCTCTTACACTCAGACCCTTCTTGGGGGAGGTAGCCCGACCAAGGCATTAGGAGGGCTGTTTAGCTATTTCCTGGTCTCGAGATCTGGATGTCAACTGTGCTCTTACACTCAGACCCTTCTTGGGCGTGGTAGCCCGACCAAGGCATCCGGAGGGCTGTTTATCTATTTCCTAGTCTCGAGATCTGGATGGCAACTATGCTCTTACACTCAGGCTCTTCTTGGCGGTGGTAGCCCGACCAAGGCATCAGGAGGGCTGTTTAGCTATTTCCTAGTCTCGAGATGTGGATGGCAACTATGCTCTTACACTCAGACTCTTCTTGGGGGTGGTAGCCCGACCAAGGCATCATGAGGGTTGTTTAGCTATTTCCAGGTCTCGAGATATGGATGGCAACTATGCTCTTACACTCAGACCCTTCTTAGGGGAGGTAGGCCGACCAAGGCATCATGAGGGCTGTTTAGCTATTTCCTGGTCTCGAGATGTGGATGGCAACTATGCTCTTACACTCAGACTCTTCCTGGGGGTGGTAGCCCGACCAAGGCATCATGAGGGTTGTTTAGCTATTTCCAGGTCTCGAGATCTGAATGGCAACTATGCTCTTACACTCAGACCCTTCTTGGGGTTGGTAGCCCGACCAAGGCATTAGGAGGGCTGTTTATCTATTTCCTGGTCTCGAGATCTGGATGGCAACTATGCTCTTACACTCAGACCCTTCTTGGGGTTGGTAGCCCGACCAAGGCATTAGGAGGGCTGTTTAGCTATTTCCTGGTCTCGAGATCTGGACGGCAACTATACACTTACACTCAGACCCTTCTTGGGGATGGTAGCCCGACCAAGGTATTAGGAGGGCTATTTAGCTATTTCCTGGTCTCGATATCTGGATGTCAACTATGCTCTTACCCTTAGACCCTTCATGGGGGTGGTAGCCCGACCAAGGCATCAGGAGGGCTGTTTAGCTATTTCTTGGTCTCGAGATCTGGAGGGCAACTATACTCTTACACTCAGACTCTTCTTGGGGATGGTAGCCCGACCAAGGCATTAGGAGGGCTGTTTAGCTATTTCCTGGTCTCGAGATCTGGATGTCAACTATGCTCTTACACTCAGACCCTTCTTGGGGTTGGTAGCCCGACCAAGGCATTAGGAGGGCTGTTTATCTATTTCCTGGTCTCGAGATCTGGATGGCAACTATGCTCTTACACTCGGACCCTTCTTGGGGTTGGTAGCCCGACCAAGGCATTAGGAGGGCTGTTTAGCTATTTCCTGGTCTCGAGATCTGGACGGCAACTATACACTTACACTCAGACCCTTCTTGGGGATGGTAGCCCGACCAAGGTATTAGGAGGGCTGTTTAGCTATTTCCTGGTCTCGATATCTGGATGTCAACTATGCTCTTACCCTTAGACCCTTCATGGGGGTGGTAGCCCGACCAAGGCATCAGGAGGGCTGTTTAGCTATTTCTTGGTCTCGAGATCTGGAGGGCAACTATACTCTTACACTCAGACTCTTCTTGGGGATGGTAGCCCGACCAAGGCATTAGGAGGGCTGTTTAGCTATTTCCTGGTCTCGAGATCTGGATGTCAACTATGCTCTTACACTCAGACCCTTCTTGGGCGTGGTAGCTCGACCAAGGCATCCGGAGGGCTGTTTATCTATTTCCTAGTCTCGAGATCTGGATGGCAACTATGCTCTTACACTCAGGCTCTTCTTGGCGGTGGTAGCCCGACCAAGGCATCAGGAGGGCTGTTTAGCTATTTCCTAGTCTCGAAATCTAGATGGCAACTATGCTCTTACACTCAGACCCTTCTTGGGGGAGGTAGGCCGACCAAGGCATCATAATGGCTGTTTAGCTATTTCCTGGTCTCGAGATCTAGATGGCAACTATGCTCTTATACTCAGGACCCTTCTTTGGGGTGGTAGCCCGAGCAAGGCATCAGGAGGGTTGTTTAACTATTTCCTGGTCTCGAGATCTGGATGGCAACTATGCTCTTACACTCAGACCCTTCAGGGGGTGGTAGCCCGACCAAGGCATAAGGAGGGTTGTTTAACTATTTCCTGGTCTCGAGATCTAGATGGCAACTATGCCCTTACACTCAGACCCTTCTTGGGGGTGGTAGCCCGACCAAGGAATCAGGAGGGTTGTTTAACTATTTCCTGGTCTCGAGATCTGGATGGCAACTATGCTCTTACACTCAGACCCTTCTGGGGGTGGTATCCTGACCAAGGCATCAAGAGGGTTATTTAGCTATTTCCTGGTCTCAAGATCTGGATGGCAACTATGCTCTTATACTCAGGACCCTTCTTTGGGGTGGTAGACCGACCAAGGCATCAAGAGGGTTATTTAGCTATTTCCTGGTCTCGAGATCTGGATGGCAACTATGCTCTTACACTCAGACCCTTCTTGGGGTTGGTAGCCCGACCAAGGCATTAGGAGGGCTGTTTAGCTATTTCCTGGTCTCGAGATCTGGACGGCAACTATACACTTACACTCAGACCCTTCTTGGGGATGGTAGCCCGACCAAGGTATTAGGAGGGCTGTTTAGCTATTTCCTGGTCTCGATATCTGGATGTCAACTATGCTCTTACCCTTAGACCCTTCATGGGGGTGGTAGCCCGACCAAGGCATCAGGAGGGCTGTTTAGCTATTTCTTGGTCTCGAGATCTGGAGGGCAACTATACTCTTACACTCAGACTCTTCTTGGGGATGGTAGCCCGACCAAGGCATTAGGAGGGCTGTTTAGCTATTTCCTGGTCTCGAGATCTGGATGTCAACTATGCTCTTACACTCAGACCCTTCTTGGGCGTGGTAGCTCGACCAAGGCATCCGGAGGGCTGTTTAGCTATTTCCTAGTCTCGAGATCTAGATGGCAACTATGTTCTTACACTCAGGACCCTTCTTGGGGGTGGTAGCCCGTCCAAGGCATCAGGAGGGTTTTTTAGCAATTTTCTGGTCTCGAGATCTAGATGGCAACTATGCTCTTACACTCAGGCTCTTCTTGGCGGTGGTAGCCCGACCAAGGCATCAGGAGGGCTGTTTAGCTATTTCCTAGTCTCGAAATCTAGATGGCAACTATGCTCTTACACTCAGACCCTTCTTGGGGGAGGTAGGCCGACCAAGGCATCATAATGGCTGTTTAGCTATTTCCTGGTCTCGAGATCTAGATGGCAACTATGCTCTTATACTCAGGACCCTTCTTTGGGGTGGTAGCCCGAGCAAGGCATCAGGAGGGTTGTTTAACTATTTCCTGGTCTCGAGATCTGGATGGCAACTATGCTCTTACACTCAGACCCTTCAGGGGGTGGTAGCCCGACCAAGGCATAAGGAGGGTTGTTTAACTATTTCCTGGTCTCGAGATCTAGATGGCAACTATGCCCTTACACTCAGACCCTTCTTGGGGGTGGTAGCCCGACCAAGGAATCAGGAGGGTTGTTTAACTATTTCCTGGTCTCGAGATCTGGATGGCAACTATGCTCTTACACTCAGACCCTTCTGGGGGTGGTAGCCTGACCAAGGCATCAAGAGGGTTATTTAGCTATTTCCTGGTCTCAAGATCTGGATGGCAACTATGCTCTTATACTCAGGACCCTTCTTTGGGGTGGTAGACCGACCAAGGCATCAAGAGGGTTATTTAGCTATTTCCTGGTCTCGAGATCTGGATGGCAACTATGCTCTTACACTCAGACCCTTCTTGGGGTTGGTAGCCCGACCAAGGCATTAGGAGGGCTGTTTAGCTATTTCCTGGTCTCGAGATCTGGACGGCAACTATACACTTACACTCAGACCCTTCTTGGGGATGGTAGCCCGACCAAGGTATTAAGAGGGCTGTTTAGCTATTTCCTGGTCTCGATATCTGGATGTCAACTATGCTCTTACCCTTAGACCCTTCATGGGGGTGGTAGCCCGACCAAGGCATCAGGAGGGCTGTTTAGCTATTTCTTGGTCTCGAGATCTGGAGGGCAACTATACTCTTACACTCAGACTCTTCTTGGGGATGGTAGCCCGACCAAGGCATTAGGAGGGCTGTTTAGCTATTTCCTGGTCTCGAGATCTGGATGTCAACTATGCTCTTACACTCAGACCCTTCTTGGGCGTGGTAGCTCGACCAAGGCATCCGGAGGGCTGTTTAGCTATTTCCTAGTCTCGAGATCTAGATGGCAACTATGTTCTTACACTCAGGACCCTTCTTGGGGGTGGTAGCCCGTCCAAGGCATCAGGAGGGTTTTTTAGCAATTTTCTGGTCTCGAGATCTGGACGGCAACTATACTCTTACTTTCAGACCCTTCTGGGGGTGGTAGCCCGACCAAGGCATCAAGAGGGTTGTTTAGCTGTTTCCTGGTCTCAAGATCTGGATGGCAACTATGCTCTTACACTCAGACCCTTCTTTGGGGTGGTAGCCCGACCAAGGCATCAGGAGGGTTTTTTAGCAATTTTCTGGTCTCGAGATCTAGATGGCAACTATGCTCTTACACTCAGACCCTTCTTGGGGGAGGTAGCCCGACCAAGGCATTAGGAGGGCTGTTTAGCTATTTCCTGGTCTCGAGATCTGGATGTCAACTGTGCTCTTACACTCAGACCCTTCTTGGGCGTGGTAGCCCGACCAAGGCATCCGGAGGGCTGTTTATCTATTTCCTAGTCTCGAGATCTGGATGGCAACTATGCTCTTACACTCAGGCTCTTCTTGGCGGTGGTAGCCCGACCAAGGCATCAGGAGGGCTGTTTAGCTATTTCCTAGTCTCGAAATCTAGATGGCAACTATGCTCTTACACTCAGACCCTTCTTGGGGGAGGTAGGCCGACCAAGGCATCATGAGGGCTGTTTAGCTATTTCCTGGTCTCGATATGTGGATGGCAACTATGCTCTTACACTCAGACTCTTCTTGGGGGTGGTAGCCCGACCAAGGCATCATGAGGGTTGTTTAGCTATTTCCAGGTCTCGAGATCTGGATGGCAACTATGCTCTTACACTCAGACCCTTCTTGGGGTTGGTAGCCCGGTCAAGGCATTAGGAGGGCTGTTTATCTATTTCCTGGTCTCGAGATCTGGATGGCAACTATGCTCTTACACTCAGACCCTTCTTGGGGTTGGTAGCCCGACCAAGGCATTAAGAGGGCTGTTTAGCTATTTCCTAGTCTCGAGATCTGGACGGCAACTATACACTTACACTCAGACCCTTCTTGGGGATGGTAGCCCGACCAAGGTATTAGGAGGGCTGTTTAGCTATTTCCTGGTCTCGATATCTGGATGTCAACTATGCTCTTACCCTTAGACCCTTCATGGGGGTGGTAGCCCGACCAAGGCATCAGGAGGGCTGTTTAGCTATTTCTTGGTCTCGAGATCTGGAGGGCAACTATACTCTTACACTCAGACTCTTCTTGGGGATGGTAGCCCGACCAAGGCATTAGGAGGGCTGTTTAGCTATTTGCTGGTCTCGAGATCTGGATGTCAACTATGCTCTTACACTCATACCCTTCTTGGGGGAGGTAGCCCGACAAAAGCATCATGAGGGTTGTTTAGCTATTTCCTGGTCTCAAGATCTGGATGGCAACTATGCTCTTATACTCAGGACCCTTCTTTGGGGTGGTAGACCGACCAAGGCATCAGGAGGGCTGTTTAGCTATTTCCTGGTCTCGAGATCTGGATGGCAACTATGCTCTTACACTCAGACCCTTCTTGGGGTTGGTAGCCCGACCAAGGCATTAGGAGGGCTGTTTATCTATTTCCTGGTCTCGAGATCTGGATGGCAACTATGCTCTTACACTCAGACCCTTCTTGGGGTTGGTAGCCCGACCAAGGCATTAGGAGGGCTGTTTAGCTATTTCCTGGTCTCGAGATCGGGACGGCAACTATACACTTACACTCAGACCCTTCTTGGGGATGGTAGCCCGACCAAGGTATTAGGAGGGCTGTTTAGCTATTTCCTGGTCTCGATATCTGGATGTCAACTATGCTCTTACCCTTAGACCCTTCATGGGGGTGGTAGCCCGACCAAGGCATCAGGAGGGCTGTTTAGCTATTTCTTGGTCTCGAGATCTGGAGGGCAACTATACTCTTACACTCAGACTCTTCTTGAGGATGGTAGCCCGACCAAGGCATTAGGAGGGCTGTTTAGCTATTTTCTGGTCTCGAGATCTGGATGTCAACTATGCTCTTACACTCAGACCCTTCTTGGGCGTGGTAGCTCGACCAAGGCATCCGGAGGGCTGTTTATCTATTTCCCAGTCTCGAGATCTGGATGGCAACTATGCTCTTACACTCAGGCTCTTCTTGGCGGTGGTAGCCCGACCAAGGCATCAGGAGGGCTGTTTAGCTATTTCCTAGTCTCGAAATCTAGATGGCAACTATGCTCTTACACTCAGACCCTTCTTGGGGGAGGTAGGCCGACCAAGGCATCATAATGGCTGTTTAGCTATTTCCTGGTCTCGAGATCTAGATGGCAACTATGCTCTTATACTCAGGACCCTTCTTTGGGGTGGTAGCCCGAGCAAGGCATCAGGAGGTTTGTTTAACTATTTCCTGGTCTCGAGATCTGGATGGCAACTATGCTCTTACACTCAGACCCTTCAGGGGGTGGTAGCCCGACCAAGGCATAAGGAGGGTTGTTTAACTATTTCCTGGTCTCGAGATCTAGATGGCAACTATGCCCTTACACTCAGACCCTTCTTGGGGGTGGTAGCCCGACCAAGGAATCAGGAGGGTTGTTTAACTATTTCCTGGTCTCGAGATCTGGATGGCAACTATGCTCTTACACTCAGACCCTTCTAGGGGTGGTATCCTGACCAAGGCATCAAGAGGGTTATTTAGCTATTTCCTGGTCTCAAGATCTGGATGGCAACTATGCTCTTATACTCAGGACCCTTCTTTGGGGTGGTAGACCGACCAAGGCATCAAGAGGGTTATTTAGCTATTTCCTGGTCTCGAGATCTGGATGGCAACTATGCTCTTACACTCAGACCCTTCTTGGGGTTGGTAGCCCGACCAAGGCATTAGGAGGGCTGTTTAGCTATTTCCTGGTCTCGAGATCTGGACGGCAACTATACACTTACACTCAGACCCTTCTTGGGGATGGTAGCCCGACCAAGGTATTAGGAGGGCTGTTTAGCTATTTCCTGGTCTCGATATCTGGATGTCAACTATGCTCTTACCCTTAGACCCTTCATGGGGGTGGTAGCCCGACCAAGGCATCAGGAGGGCTGTTTAGCTATTTCTTGGTCTCGAGATCTGGAGGGCAACTATACTCTTACACTCAGACTCTTCTTGGGGATGGTAGCCCGACCAAGGCATTAGGAGGGCTGTTTAGCTATTTCCTGGTCTCGAGATCTGGATGTCAACTATGCTCTTACACTCAGACCCTTCTTGGGCGTGGTAGCTCGACCAAGGCATCCGGAGGGCTGTTTAGCTATTTCCTAGTCTCGAGATCTAGATGGCAACTATGTTCTTACACTCAGGACCCTTCTTGGGGGTGGTAGCCCGTCCAAGGCATCAGGAGGGTTTTTTAGCAATTTCTGGTCTCGAGATCTAGATGGCAACTATGCTCTTACACTCAGACCCTTCTTGGGGGTGGTAGCCCGACCAAGGCATCAGGAGGGTTGTTTAACTATTCAAGGTCTCGAGATCTGGACGGCAACTATACTCTTACTTTCAGACCCTTCTGGGGGTGGTAGCCCGACCAAGGCATAAAGAGGGTTGTTAGCTGTTTCCTGGTCTCAAGATCTGGATGGCAACTATGCTCTTACACTCAGACCCTTCTTTGGGGTGGTAGCCCGACCAAGGCATCAGGAGGGTTTTTTAGCAATTTTCTGGTCTCGAGATCTAGATGGCAACTATGCTCTTACACTCAGACCCTTCTTGGGGGAGGTAGCCCGACCAAGGCATTAGGAGGGCTGTTTAGCTATTTCCAGGTCTCGAGATCTGGATGTCAACTGTGCTCTTACACTCAGACCCTTCTTGGGCGTGGTAGCCCGACCAAGGCATCCGGAGGGCTGTTTATCTATTTCCTAGTCTCGAGATCTGGATGGCAACTATGCTCTTACACTCAGGCTCTTCTTGGCGGTGGTAGCCCGACCAAGGCATCAGGAGGGCTGTTTAGCTATTTCCTAGTCTCGAGATCTGGATGGCAACTATGCTCTTACACTCAGACCCTTCTTGGGGTTGGTAGCCCGACCAAGGCATTAGGAGGGCTGTTTATCTATTTCCTGGTCTCGAGATCTGGATGGCAACTATGCTCTTACACTCAGACCCTTCTTGGGGTTGGTAGCCCGACCAAGGCATTAGGAGGGCTGTTTAGCTATTTCCTGGTCTCGAGATCTGGATGGCAACTATGCTCTTACACTCAGACCCTTCTTGGGGTTGGTAGCCCGACCAAGGCATTAGGAGGGCTGTTTATCTATTTCCTGGTCTCGAGATCTGGATGGCAACTATGCTCTTACACTCAGACCCTTCTTGGGGTTGGTAGCCCGACCAAGGCATTAGGAGGGCTGTTTAGCTATTTCCTGGTCTCGAGATCTGGACGGCAACTATACACTTACACTCAGACCCTTCTTGGGGATGGTAGCCCGACCAATGTATTAGGAGGGCTATTTAGCTATTTCCTGGTCTCGATATCTGGATGTCAACTATGCTCTTACCCTTAGACCCTTCATGGGGGTGGTAGCCCGACCAAGGCATCATGAGGGCTGTTTAGCTATTTCTTGGTCTCGAGATCTGGAGGGCAACTATACTCTTACACTCAGACTCTTCTTGGGGATGGTAGCCCGACCAAGGCATTAGGAGGGCTGTTTAGCTATTTCCTGGTCTCGAGATCTGGATGTCAACTATGCTCTTACACTCAGACCCTTCTTGGGGTTGGTAGCCCGACCAAGGCATTAGGAGGGCTGTTTATCTATTTCCTGGTCTCGAGATCTGGATGGCAACTATGCTCTTACACTCGGACCCTTCTTGGGGTTGGTAGCCCGACCAAGGCATTAAAAGGGCTGTTTAGCTATTTCCTGGTCTCGAGATCTGGACGGCAACTATACACTTACACTCAGACCCTTCTTGGGGATGGTAGCCCGACCAAGGTATTAGGAGGGCTGTTTAGCTATTTCCTGGTCTCGATATCTGGATGTCAACTATGCTCTTACCCTTAGACCCTTCATGGGGGTGGTAGCCCGACCAAGGCATCAGGAGGGCTGTTTAGCTATTTCTTGGTCTCGAGATCTGGAGGGCAACTATACTCTTACACTCAGACTCTTCTTGGGGATGGTAGCCCGACCAAGGCATTAGGAGGGCTGTTTAGCTATTTCCTGGTCTCGAGATCTGGATGTCAACTATGCTCTTACACTCAGACCCTTCTTGGGCGTGGTAGCTCGACCAAGGCATCCGGAGGGCTGTTTATCTATTTCCTAGTCTCGAGATCTGGATGGCAACTATGCTCTTACACTCAGGCTCTTCTTGGCGGTGGTAGCCCGACCAAGGCATCAGGAGGGCTGTTTAGCTATTTCCTAGTCTCGAAATCTAGATGGCAACTATGCTCTTACACTCAGACCCTTCTTGGGGGAGGTAGGCCGACCAAGGCATCATAATGGCTGTTTAGCTATTTCCTGGTCTCGAGATCTAGATGGCAACTATGCTCTTATACTCAGGACCCTTCTTTGGGCTGGTAGCCCGAGCAAGGCATCAGGAGGGTTGTTTAACTATTTCCTGGTCTCGAGATCTGGATGGCAACCTATGCTACTTACACTCAGACCTTTCAGGGGGTGGTAGCCCGACCAAGGCATAAGGAGGGTTGTTTAACTATTTCCTGGTCTCGAGATCTAGATGGCAACTATGCCCTTACACTCAGACCCTTCTTGGGGGTGGTAGCCCGACCAAGGAATCAGGAGGGTTGTTTAACTATTTCCTGGTCTCGAGATCTGGATGGCAACTATGCTCTTACACTCAGACCCTTCTGGGGGTGGTAGCCGGACCAAGGCATCAAGAGGGTTATTTAGCTATTTCCTGGTCTCAAGATCTGGATGGCAACTATGCTCTTACACTCAGACCCTTCTTGGGGGAGGTAGCCCGACCAAGGCATTAGGAGGGCTGTTTAGCTATTTCCTGGTCTCGAGATCTGGATGTCAACTGTGCTCTTACACTCAGACCCTTCTTGGGCGTGGTAGCCCGACCAAGGCATCCGGAGGGCTGTTTATCTATTTCCTAGTCTCGAGATCTGGATGGCAACTATGCTC